>JANHFT010006835.1:218460-237896 GCA_032467955.1 Pseudoxenodon macrops | reverse complement strand
CGGCAGGCTGCAGGGAACCCGCTTTTATGGGATTCCCTGGTCGCCTGCTGGCCACTGACAGTGATTTACTTTTCCCGATGCTAGTGTGACCAACTAGCGGCGGTTCATGCAAATGAGCAATTGGGAGGACACATCAACTACAACTACCAAAATGCCTGTCTGTCCAACATATGTATCTACCGGTATGTTTGGGTGTATACACATACATGACTATCGTTTTAAGATGACTTATATTTCTGAATAACTAATTTTTTTGATGGCACACCAGGAATACTATAATTAACACATCTATTTATTATGTATACAATTCTGCATTCTTTGTTGACATACAGAAATTGTATAGATGGACTGTATTTCTATAGTTCATATCTTTAAAATAGCTTATTTAATTACTATAATACTTTAGCCACAGGGGCCCACTATTACTAATTACCTTGCAATGGACTGAAAAGTCACTCCCACAATCTATTGACTAATGATTTGCTGTCATATTGGAATGATGAGATCCCGCTGAGAACTGCTTAGAGTTCATAATGTTTCAGTATTTCTTTTCACTAGTATATCATGGTTGAAGACTGCCAGATATTAGGAAGAATATTGTGGAATATGGTAATAAAGAAAGTAAAACAATTCATGGGTCAACAATATGGAAACTCCTAAAATACAAAAAATGTTTAAGCCCCACAATCCCACATAAATTTTAGAAAACAACAACTAGGACTGATCTCAGATGGTACCGTACCATTTTTGGTGATCATCCTTTCTTAACCTCTCAGATAATCTCAATTAATTCAGAAAATAATTAAAGAAGTCATTCCCCTCTTCTAGAATAAAAATGAAGCCAATCAGATCCCCCTCCCAAAATCCTTAAATTTATCAATTCTTGAAAATGTCAGAAATTTTATTTCATCCATATAAAACAGGCTATAATAAGGCCTCAGTATTTTGAAGAACAGCATGAGAAATGAATAAATTAAAAAAGTTGCAAATCAGCAGGTACAGAAAGCCTTCTTTAAGCGAAAGTGTTGATGTTTCTTAAGAAACTGAAATGTCAACTGAGGATGGAGGTAGTTAAGAAGGAGCTTTTGGCTATGGCAGGATCCCAAAAAAAGACAATGATGAAATATGTGTTATAAGAACATAATGTAAATTCCATTTACATATAGGACTTGCATCCAACTTCTAGATACAATTCTAGATATTTACACTGTAATATTATCACATGTTACAATGTCATTCTCTCTGTTATTGTGGCTAACGGTGGAAACCTATGTTTGCTCTAACAAGTTTGAAACGTGGAAGCAAAACAGATTTCATTCCCCCCCCCAAAAGCTAAAGATTTTGAGAATGCATGAGAAGAAAATGCTTCAGATGTCATCCTTGAGATGTTAGAAGCATATTCTTATTTTCATCTGGAAACTATTGAAGAATACTCAGTTTAACAACAGGAAACACAGTGGGAATTGCTGTAATGGATAAGGAATTTTCAATATAATCTGATTTGCAAAGTGGAAAGCTACCTAGGCAAAACCTGACCTGTATCTCTAGACCCTTCTTTAAAAGTTGCCAACAAGATCTTTTTTCAAGTACACTTAGTACAATTCTGAAAGTATATGCGATTGTCCGAACTGGAAAAGGAGCATCATTAGAAGGATAATTAGTTTGTTCTAGAATAGTAATTCAACCTTTTTGAGCCTAGTGTCATTTTCCAGATTTTTAATGATCTCCAATTTAATTAATGCAATTAGCCATACATTTTATTTCATCATTTCATCAAGTAATAAGATAGTGAAATATGTGATACAGAGTTTCTCCCTATAATTACTACTATTATAAAAGGAACGTCATGGAGCAGATAATTCATATTCACTCAGATGTTTAGCAGACGTCTTCCTTCATGTTGCTTATCTTCATTAAAAATATGTAAATAAACTAATTTACAATCTGCTATTTGTATACTGTATGGATGAGTAGATTCAATGCCATGGATGTGGCTATTAGAAAATGGCAAAAGCTGTTTTTCGCTAATGCCTTTGCACCCCTATCCTTGTGAATTTGGACGTGCTGCCAGATCACTTTGTTGTATATTAGACTACTGTAACACAGTTTACATGGGGTACTTTTGAAGACCATTTGGAAACTTCAATTGGTGCAGAATGCAACTGCACGGGTAGTAACTGGTTTCAGATATATGGGAAATGCCACAACACTCCTGCATGAGCTGCACTGGTTGAGCTGCAGCCACAAAGACCAGCTGGCCGTCATGCATGCACTCACCAGAAACTGGAAGCTCAGTTTCCCAGCATGCTCATGCGAGCCAGGGAGCAGCTATTCTGGTTTCTGGCACTCCGGCATACACGAAGACCAGGTGGCCAGCGCACATGTGCACACCGGAACCCAGAAGAGCAATGGGCGATGGCTGATGTGCCCAGAGAGATGGCTCTGTATGCCACTTCCAGCACACCTGCCATAGGTTTGCCATCACTGCCCTATATGGATTGGGACATGCACCTAAAGGATCACCTTTTCCCAAGAGTTTCTATCCATCTAACTATATCAAATAGGACGGGCATGCTGCATATCCCATCAGCCAAAGAATGTCAGCCTTCGGGCACTGGAAGACGAATTTTTCTGCAGCAGCTCCTGTTCTGTGGAATACCCTCCCTTTGGAGATTAGAATGGTCCTAATCCTGGTAGCCTTCTCTAAAGCTTTAAAGACCTAGCTATGCTCCGGAGCCTGGGATGCTACATACACCAAGGCCACGCTTCCTGGCTATATTGTTAATAGATCAGATGTTTTGATTTGCATATGCTCAAATTAGAACATTAGTATTTTAATAGTATAATAGTTATACAATGTTTTAATTGTAATACCGTATATGTTTTTGAATTGTGAACTGCAAAAGGTTGTTTGCTGAGATATGTAGCTACAGAAACCAATTAAATCAATAAATAAATATTGCAGACTCAGTAATTGGTAAATATCACCCTAGGATTTGAGGCGCCATCTGAAAGATTTTAATTGTATAGAAGTAAAGCCAGTTATGCCCTTTCCTGGACCAACAATCCCTACTCACAGTCACTAATGCCCTAGTCACTTCCCGTCTTGACTATTGCAATGCGCTCTTCATGGGGCTGCCCTTAAAGAGCATACAGAAGTTGGTGCAAAATGCAGTGGCCCATATGGTTTTATGCAGACCCCAGTGTGCACATGTATCACCTATCGTGCAGGAGCTGCATTGGTTGCCAATTTGCTTCTGGTGCAATTCAAGGTGCTGGTTGTCACCCTTAAAGCTGTTCATGGTTGGGGACCAGGTTATCTGAGGGACCTTCTCTTGCCGGTCACATCTACCCAACCCATCAGAGCGGCGAAGCAGGGAATGTTGCGGGTCCCATCTCTGAGAGAGTATACCTGGTGGGACCCAGAAGAAGGGCCTCCTCCGTAGTGTCTCCCTCTCTCTGGAACATCATTCCCCCAAAGATTAGAATGGATCCCACTCTAATTCTCTTCTGGAAGGCATTGAAGATCTGGTTCTGCCAGTGGGTCTGGAGAACCCAGAGCAGGATGGAGCCCATTAAATGTCTTGTGTGATCTGCTTTTGCCAGTGGGGGGGGGAGAGGAGGAGTGATTTTCTTATATTGTACTATATTAATTTATTTGATTATTTTTGTTAGTTTTTATTGTTTTAAATGTGGTCTTTTATTCTGTAAGCCACCTTGAGTTGCCATGGGCAAATAGGCAGTAATATAAATTCAATCAATCAATCAAGCAGTCAATAAGGTCCTTGTGTTGGCAAAAGGATCAGTACAGCACATTTTTAATTTTATAGTTTATTTATTAAATTTATGATTCCCCCCTGGCTCCTAAAGCTCTAAAACCTGATGGAGATCTCTGTCTTATAGTCTGCTATAGGAAAGCCTGTGTATGGAGCAGGTGTGGGTAATCCTGGCCCTCTACTTGCTCCAGAAAGGCATTCAAAGGAGCCAATTCATTCACCAGCTTCTCTTTCCACTGTTCTGCTCTCGCCAGAGCCATCTTCAATCCACCATTTCTTCCCTAGAAACCCAGCAGCTGAAAATGAAAGATAAGAGGTGTTTTTTCTTGAAGGAAGAAAACATGCATCCTAAAACATGCAACTCTGAACTTGATCTATAAACTCTTAATGAAGTATGAATTAGAGTCCAAACAGATCAAAGACTGTATAACTAAATGAATGTGGAATCTGAATATAGTAATAGAGACATAACAATGTAAATTTCAATGGTATATTAATTTTTTTTCTGAACAGAAACTTTCTGTAGCATTGTGCAAACCTCATTAAAACAGCAAAACAAAGCAGTCATTCATTCTCAGCCCAATTCAAAATAGAAGTAGCTTCTCAGTTGCCACCATGTGTCCCAGAAACTACTTCAATTTTAAATTGGGCTGGGAACGAATGACTAGCCCAAGGTCACCTATGCCTAAAATGGGACTAGAACTCACAGTTTCCTGATTTCTAGCCTGGTGCCTTACTCACTAGTCCAAACTGGTTCTCCTGTTAGTGACTGTTAATGGTAGACTTCAAGAAGCAGGTATATTAAAAACGGTGGAGAAGGAGCCTCAGCACAGTTTTTTGTGCAACCACAAATAATACTTTAATCTATTCTCCACCTCCTCCTGCATTAATTATAATCTTGGCATGCATCTTAAAAATATTAATGAATATATTTTTTATAATAAAATTCAAAGCGTCGCAGAATTCAAGGCAAACTATTCAAAGCATCTTTATAGCCTGAGCATTGATAGTAATACTGAATGACTTTGAGACACACACATACAAACACACACACATACACACATACACAAACTCTTAAACTTGCTTGACTTTGGTTGTTTGTTACATTGACTAATTTAGTTGGGCAACCATTTAAGTTAATTATGAGATTACCCATTGTTTATAATAGATTAGGATGAATTAATTACAAGAATGCTCATTAAAAGCATGTCTGCTGTATCAGCATATTAGAACCACACAGCAGGGAGAATAGGTTCGGTGCATTGTTACATTAAAGGTAAGCTCCCATTATGATCAAAGTCATCTGGGTGAACGGGAACTGTGGAAGTTACAGGAATTAAAATATCTTTTGACCTCCAGAATTTGGACTACCTTTCTGAGGCTACAAATTGAACTGCACCAAAATATTGTAAGGGACTAAATGTAGATTTAAATGAATTAATTACTTTCAGAAAAAAAATCTCCAACAGGTGATAGATTCAGTGGATATTCAATGTTCTTGTACAGATACATGTCACTGAAGAGAATACATGATATTTTCCTTTGCTTTGATTATTGAAAAGGAGCTGTGCATTTTGTCCTTTTGCACTGTGTCTGCAGTCTTCTATGTCTATTTCTAAATCTTAAGCACTATGGGATAGAAATGTGTCCCCACATTCTTTGTAAAATGCCATATACATGCATGATGTAGGAGTAATAATAACTAATGAGAAGTAGGAACTCTAAAGTCAAGTTCTCCTATTCCCTTAGGAGGAGTTTCAGTTATGGATCAATTTGCACAAGTAAGAAAATTAAAACTACCGTAATCCTCACTCTTAGCCTTACACTATCTATTATAAGAAAACTGGATTGGACTTTGGATGGAATACAGTATTGTATGTGAATGACATGTTGATGTGCCTAATTTAAAATAGAAGATTGGTAGAAAAACAACACAGGACATTTCTTAGCAATTAGGGATGTGTTGTGCTTTGGATCTTTTTAAAACAATGTCTTTCAAAATTGACAAACTTAAAAATGGGTGGACATACGGTACAATTGAGGACTGTATATGTGGATCTGATTGGGGTATATTATAGGGGTGACAACATGGAAATATGATTTGCATTTTCTTTTACTTATTTATTTTCTGTTTAACTTATGGCTTATTACTGTTTTGTGTTTTACATGTTGTATTCTGATATGGTCTAATGGCTAATCAATAAAATATTACATCATGTTCTGTTCCCACTTATGACTGTACATGAAACAGGCAGTTTAACTCTGAGTAAAGTTACTTATGCAGATTATCTTTATTATCAGGAATTCTCACAGAACAATAAACACTCATGATACTGTTGAGATTCTTTTGATTTATTCATAATCTTTCCCATTGTGTAAAAAGAAAGTGAATATGCTCCCATTGTAGAAAGAGAGGGAGAGAGCACATGCACACACTGCTCTCCAGTCAGGTTGGAATTCATAATGGCTGGGCTTTGTTCTCCTCAGTGGCCAATCAAGAGTCATAGATGGACAGTGGTCACATGTCATAAAGCTACAATCTCCAGAACACAATACTACTTTTCCCTTAAGGGAACAGTTCCCAATTCCTAAGCTAACTATACTATACTCTCTAGTCAGCACACATTACAACAAGATCTCTCTCCTCTTTACACATTCCCGCCTCTGTCCTTCCTAAAATGTGATGTCCAGAATTGGTTATAATGTTTTACATGGTATCTGAACTATACAGAGTAGAAAGAAAGTATAATTTCTTCTTAACCTATGCTCCTGTTTATGCATCCTAGGATTAAATTTGGACTTTTTGCAGCTACATTTAATAGTTGGCTCATGTCCAATCTGTGATCTATTGAGACAATTAAAGAAACTTTCCAAATGTACTACAAGTTTACAGTAGTCCTTTTCCCCATTGCTCTGCTGCCCTATATTTATGCCTCTGGTTTTCCATATTTAAATATAGGATTTTGTATTTGTTTCTCTACAAATTTCATCTTGCTGATTTCCCCCCAGTTATTGTCCAGTTTTTTAGATCCTCTTGAATCTTGACATTGTCTCTACTGCTAATCCTTCAATCTTTGTGTTATCTGCAGATCTGTTTATTTTATTCATCACATTTCTACACTATCTATCTCACTAAGTGAGTAATAGTATTTCAAAACCTCTCAATCAATTTTGCATGTATGTTGAACAGCAGAAGGCCTCTCTCATCAGGTGTGAGACCAATGTTTTTTTCATATCGAATGCAGAACTACTGATGTACATGTTGGGCTCAGCCATCTATATAATCTTCTACTCATAAGATGAGTCATGGCCATATTTGGCCATCTCTTCTGGAATCCCATGGGAGATGTTATCAAATACTTTCCTGTATGTCCATTAGGTCTATTGCATTAATGTGGTCAATTAAACTGGATGCTGTCTCAAGAAAAATGAATGACTATGGGGAATTTACTTCAATATTTTAGCATTTCATATTAACTGACAGTGTTAACTTATTACTAAAACAAGCAATGTTTTTTTCCAGGCCTTTCCAACTTTCTATTACTACAGATTCAGACTAATCCACACATGTCTTCCAGAGCTGAAGTTCTTGTGTGCATTGCAAACCTCTGCAAGGACTTGCAAAGAATATATTTACTGATTTAACAAATGACATTTTGCTCTGCTTAAATGTTCACATGTAAAAACAGGTAAAAGTTGGGAAGGAGTTTGGATTTTTTCCTCCAGAAAGCAAGAAACTACTGTCTTCCCTTTTGACCCCCCGAACTAAGCACTTGGCCTTATTTTCAGGGTGGTCTTATTATTTTTGAGGTGCAGCAGGTGGCGAATGTGGTCATCTCATGGCTGCTTCTGTGTTTTGGGGAGGGCTTATTTTCAGGGAAACAGGGTAAAAATCGCTGTTCAAATTGAGATAAAAAGCCTCTGCTGTTGTGAGTCTACAGAGCACCTCAAATAAAAGCACTGATTATCCAGTTCACCTTCTTATGCAATTCGTTAATGGTGCAAACACATACATACACCATTTAACACATTCACAGCCACACACAACACATTTCTAATCTGACCTCCTTTGTACTTACATGTTCATAATGCAAATATTTAACAATTACATTTCAGCTAAGATGATAATGTGTGCATTGTGTATATTTATCAAAGATCATGCTTGAAAGTGAGTATTTGGGAAATAAGAATGGCAAAGAAATCCAATGTTTTGTGTGTTCTAAAGTATTTATTCCTACCATTTTACTTCTCAGTGGCTGAGCTGTCTAAAGCCTATTTGCCTTCTTCACTGACTCTCTTGGCTGATTTACATGTCCGTCTCTCTCTAACTAATTAGGACTCCTTGTTTGCTCTGTTATATGCTATTGAGACCTTTGAGCAACCTTCTACTTTATTTTGCACATCTCTGCAAAGCTGCATCTTCACTCTCCTTTGCTTGCTACATTTTGCTGAAGTGATAACTCTCCCATCATTAAGATGAGACAGACTCTTTATAACTAAGGGGGATGATTTAAATTATTGATATGGCTTTTTTTAAAAGAAGAGATTGGGCAACCATTTGTCTGAAATGGTATAGGGTTTCCTGCCTGAGCAGGAGGTTGGACTAGAAGATCTCCAAGGTCCCTTCTATTCTATTCTATTCTATTCTATTCTATTCTATTCTATTCTATTCTATTCTATTCTAATATAAACCCATACTTTATCAAAACTCAAATACTTATTACGGTAAGTATTGTTCTTCAATATGGTACCGACACAATGTCTGATATTCTCAGTAGTGGGTTTCAATTACTGCCGCTACCAGTTTGCTATTGGGAGCATGCATGCATGATGAGCATGCTCAGAGACATCTGGACAGGTGGCTGGAACCTCCCGCCGCCGCTACCAGTTCAACCGATCCGGGGTGAACCAGTAGCAACCCACCACTGGATATTCTCCTTGGAGCAATGTATTGTTCCTGTGAAACCATTTTAAAGATCTGGTGCTTGCAAGGAAGCACCTAGATTACTTTGGTGCTAATATCCAAGATTCTGTGTTTGAAGATTGGTGACCAGCAAAGAGTAGATCTTGGACTGATAGTCCATGCTGTGACATGATTTTTGTTATCCAGAAACCAGATTAGGAAATTAGACAAAGTGATGGAGAAATCAACACTTTCAGCAATACATATTTGGAAATGTGCTGGTACAAATTGGGAGGTTGAATTTAGATGCATTGGGTGTTGATATCTAATAGCTTGGGGTGTATTTCAAAAGCATTTGAAGTTCACATGAGCACAGCAGCATAGTGCTCCAGCTTTTCTTCCAGGCTTCTGTATGAATCTGAAAAAATGATACTGCCATTTAAAAGAATCCATGCTTTAAAGTTAACCTAGCTCTTCAAACAATGGCACCTTTATTTCCCCAGGCTACCACAGGAATCTAAAAATTGTTTTTAATCAATAACAGAGAGGTGATGTGCTCAAGTAAGCTCCAGAATATTTCTTCTGAATTCCTTTCAAAGGCTACGCAACCCTAAAGTCTGGGCTAGCCTGAGTCAGAAATGTCGTATGGCCTGCACCTCTTTGGACCATTATTTGAATATCAGGGGTGTCTCTATAAAAAGAATAATTTCATTACAATTTAAGGCCCTTTAAAATCTTCCCTGAATCTGCTAAGAATATAATAACAGAGAAGCACTGCCTCATTCAACAGCGGAAGATATTTTAAAACCTGTTTGAAATACCTAATTTTTAGCCTAAAGAAAATAACTTGTGGTGTCTATGAATCTCCTGGGTTTGAATGAATGGGCAGAAGAATGACACATCAGTGTTGTCACAAATGTGTAGATCTGAGACTCATGGGAACGCTAGATCTATAAACCTGACAGACCTGCAATTTATACATCATGTATGAGAAGCAATTATGGATCAATAGGAATCAATTAACATAGTGACTTCTTTGATTAAAAAAGTCTGTTTAGGCCTCTTCACACTTTTTCATATTATATTTACTCTGTGTTTGCTTTAATGAACATTGTTGCTGTTTATAACTTGTTTCAGTGGCTTTTTGTTTACAACGGTGTATCTATGTTTATGTTTAGAGAATAAAAAGAAATCCACCAAGTGGTAGATGAATGTGCTAGGAGCAAGGATAGTTTGCAATAGTAGAAAAACATGTAAAATTATGGAAAAAGCGTGGTAAAAGTCTGGAGAAAGCCAGTGTAGTGCCATTGGTGTAATGGTTAAGGCATTTGACAGAAACCAGGAGACCATGAATTCCAGTCCTGCCATTAAGCACAATGTCAGGGGTGTGTGTGTGACCTTGGGTCAGTCATTCTCTCTCAGCCCTAGGAAGGAGGCAATCTTGCCAAAAGAACTTCGGGAACATATCCAAGTTGTTGCCAGGAGTCAAAACTGACTTGAAGGTACAAAAATAAGTTTGGAGAATTATAGTGAATGGTAGAAACTAGTTGCGGATCTTTTTTTCCCTTCTTACTGCAAACCTTCCTTTGTCTTACATTTTTGCATGCTAACTCCAAAAAGGAATAGGACAGCTTTGTGTTTATGTAGTACCTGTGCTATTGGTGATTCTTAAGAGCAGCACCTATTGGAGATGGAAAAGTCAAATTTAAATATTTAAATAATGAAAAAAACAATAATAGGAATATCTATTAAGGATCAAGGGAAAGCTAATATATACAAATATTACCTTGTCATTCATCATTAATAACATAAAAACCTCCTTTTGGCCTGAAAGAAAACCCAACTGTTTAAAATACAGTTAAAATTCCACCTAAATAATTATACTGCTATGTAAACAGCACAGCTTTTTCAGCTTCTGATTAAAACAAAAAAATTCACTTTGTCTATATCTGAAACATGCTATGTAGAGCAATGGTTTCTATTGTGACTCTTTTCTACCGAAAGTTTCAGTTTCAATGTTTTCCATTTCCACTTCAATCTCTGGTTGCCAATCACAGTTTTCACTCATCAGAATTGAAACCTGTTTCTTACATAATTCAAATCCTTGCCCTCCTTTTAATTAGGAAAGCAATGCCCTGGAAAAATTGATCAAAGAAAAATGCCTTACCTCACATCATCCAGTTATTCTGTGTACAGTACATATTTTTAGTTGTGTGTTTTTTTTTTAAAAAGCAACTCTTCTCAAGTTCTTAAAGCTGTGCAAATCCCAAGTGTCTCACTGACTTCAGTCGTCATGTTGGCTACTTAGAGAGTAAGGAAAGGAGGAAAAGGGTGTCTAAATGTGTGTGGAAAATAAGGTTGCTGTCACACGGCAGTCAAAACATAATATGTAAGTCTTTCCTCTTGCTGTGGTTATAAGACGCTGCCTTGACAGCAAATCCACTTGAGTTATGTGCTGGAGAACACAAGAATTAGATTTGTTTGCTTCTTTCTTGCTTTTCTGGAGATCAGGTAGCTGAAAAAAATAATTCAACACATTCACTAGGGTGAAACACTTTCACTGGCATTCATTGCAGCCCTTTGCAGTTGCTGCCAGCTTTTTTTTTCCTTCTGGGAAATGAAATTATTCTATAAAACGTTCTTGTTTTCCTCTGGACTTTTGACTGAGACTGGACTGCTTCTCTGGATTGGAAAGAAGGGGTGAAGCTTTTTTCTATTATGTCTGGAAAATGTTCCTGTTTATATGAGAAGGCATAACCAAAGAATCTCACACAGCAAAGGCATTTTAGCATGCACTGGCAGATTTTGTCAGCATGAGTGAAAGATGTAAAAATGCTACATGGGGAAAATAGGCTTTTTCCTCCCCTACTGCATCACTTTAATTGCTATTCACCATTATGTGGAACTGCTGAGTAGAGAAGAGACTCAGCTTGGAAAAGACATGCCTAATAGGCAAATACAGAAATAAATATTAACAAAAAAGCTGAATACATTTATGATTTCAGATGTAACATTTCTGGCACTCACTGGCAATCACAGTGATCAAGTTGTCTAGATCATTTCCTACCCCATAGGGGGAAAACCCATTTGGCTTTAATCACTAATGACCATCCTATGCAGAGAGGATCAGTACTGCTTCTTCCTACTACCTTGTGTGAAACAATACAGGATTACTGAGGACACTGATCATTTGTAGGAACAAAAATATTGGGGATCTGTTCAAGTAGAGAATCAATATTCATTCAGCAACTGACATGCCTTTACATTAATTGCTTATCTCCTCCATTTTTAAAATCTTGATAAATAGTTGAAATTGAACCAACCTGAAATTTTTTCAGTCTGTTTTTTACAGTTCATTGATGAAATTCAATGTAGGTCACTACAGCATGTTTTTCCTTTGCCAGCTCTCAAATTGTATTTGCTTGTTGAAGGCAGGTGAATGGCCTTGGGATCCTTTTTCCACAGGCCTGTGTTTTACGACTTGTCTTCATGTCCTCAGAAAATTTCTGTAGCATAGCAAAGCCACATATAATTTATAAGCAATCATAGGAGAAATATTAAAAATAATTGGAAAAGGACTTCCCTTTATGCAATGATCTTTTTAAAAAGCTGTGCTTAATCATTAGTTTCTTTCAAGTTTTCATACCTGATTTCAACAAGACTGTCTATCAGGAACTGCTGCTTTGAGTTCTTGAAAGTTTAAATCTTCAGTGATAGTATCTTGCTGCCCTGTCTTCCATTGGATTTCTTTTAATTTTTTCTAAGCAACAAAGCTTTTTGTAGTACTTATGCCTTTGCATTTATGGATCTGACATATTTAAGGTTCAGCTTCATTATTAGTGCTTCCACTTTAGCTAATACTTATACTCCATTTTCGTATTTAGCTAATACATATACTTCATTTTCTCTAATATATTTCATAGGCATTCATAATTTGCAACTGTGGATATCATGGCCTTGATAAGAGAGAACCAAGAACTCCATAATTTTTGTTTAAAAAAACATTTTAATATTGTGGTATATAACTGCTTATATACTCTCTTTAACCTTCAGCAAAAGATTCTTTTAACTTTTCCTCATTTCCAGTAACCAAACTGATGCCATTAACACAGCTGAGATCATTGATGTTTCTCCAAGCAATTTTAATTCTATTCCTATTTTATTACTTTAGCAGCTTGTATGATTTATTCTGTGGAAGGGGAATAAATAACATGATAATATACTCCTTTCCTACTTTTTAAATCATTTAGACATTCAATAGTCTGTTCTAACTGTTGCTTTCTTATCGTCATACAAATTCTTCAGTAGGCAAATGAAGTGACTCAGTACGCCCACATTTTTAAGGATTACCCACAATTTGTGGTCTATACAGTCAAAAACCTTTGTATAATATGTTGTGGCAAATTAAAAGGTCACTTCTAGGTCATTTCCCCTTCACCACACAAACATGACTGGGTCCAAACTCAGTTGCCCCTCGTTTACATAATCCTGTCATACCCAAAGAAATTGTCTTAAAACAAGGCCTTCTTTACCTAGTCAAACCAAAAGAAAAAGATTATTACTTCTCAGGATGAAACCAACAAAAGAGAGAGAAATCTCTCAATGTTCCACCATCATTAATAAATGAACAAAGGTAATTTCTGGGTGTTGCCTTTTCATTGGAAAGGCATGATATTTCATTCTCTCAAAGTAACTCCACTCACACAAAGTAAAAGCAATCCAATTCTCTTTTATGAAACCTACTAGTGAACCAGGTTTCCCAAATCCCAGGTAAAAACTTCTCTAAAAGTTTACTTTTTCCCCTTGTTTACTCTTTCTTCAGTGAAGCAGAACCCACTTCATTGAAAGAACTGGTCCTTCTTCAGCATTTGCACAATTTCCTATTTGTACCATTTTTTCTTCTTCTATTATCTCTTTGGCTTTCTATTTAGCTAACGTAAGCTAACATCAAACACTATCAAACTTTAGTGAAGGGGGAGGGTTTATGGGAAAGAAACCCCACAAGCGTTTCAGTTCTTCACTGTCCATGGTTCTTGGCCAGTTGCTGATCATTGGTGCCTCTTTAAATATCCATACAAAACACAGATTCTGAGTCATAAATTGGATCTGGTGTTGTATAGATATTATACACTGTCCATGTGTTGTAGCGGATTAGGCTTTTATTTCTTTTCTTTTTTAAATTTCCAATTCTGTTTGAAGAGTCAGTGGCATTTGTCTGGTCAAGGTTATGCATGGAGGTACTGAGGTGTGTTTATGAGTTTTCAAGAGGTTATTGGTATGGAAACATTGTGCCATCATGCAGAGATCAATGGTCCCTCCTCTCTCCCTTTCCCTCTCTTTTATGCTCTAATGCAGTAAGTGGTTTGTGCAAAGATAGAAGCCTTTTTGAGAGAGAAAAGAGAATGAATAATCAAATTATATGGAAATGAGATGGAAAGGGAGGGAGGAAAAGGAGATGATGCCTGGTATTTTTAATCTATTGCTGGGAATGGCAGTTTGCTTATGAATCAGATAAGTGAAATTTAATGTTGATTGCCAGCATGTTTAAGCAGGTGTACGGTATCAAGGGATATTTTGTCTTACCTCAGTCACATTATTTTCTTGCTTCATGCTTGAGCAAAGGACAGCAGTAGGACTTGATCCAATTCCTCAAAGCTGATGCATCTTTTTCCATAATTGATGATTGCTCTCTTAGCTGCAGTCCAATCCTAGAAAATATATGCTTGATTTGAGGAGTGAGAAACAAATACAACTTGGTTATATGCCTGTTAGCTCTGAAGTATCTTTTGCTTTTGAATTGCTATAATGATATAAGAGCTGGACAAGAACAAGCTGACAATTGTCAAACACATTTATTCTTGAGGTTTTGTGGTGCTATCAATCACTATAAAGATTTCTTACATTTAAATGTGCAATATTGTTATTTGTTGATGCTTTGCAATTGTATTCTGAGAAAAGTGGCAGACTCACACTACAGAGAAATAAACTAGGCTGAAAACCTAGTTATTTTATCTGTATTGGGCACTGGTTGTCTTGGTTACAGTTGCTATGTAAGGGGACTTTCAAGATCATGCTTTAAAATAATCCATAGATTATAAAACACAATTGGGATTGATCAACATGATCAACAAATCTGGAGTGAGTGAGAAACAACTGAGATCTTATTTAGTGAAGATTACTTTAAAAATAGGAATGGTCACTAGGAAGTATAAACCAGCCACTTCATTATTTGAAAAATAATTGACTATTTGATGCCCCCTTCCCTTTTAGCCAGGATGTGTGGCAGCCCCAAACAGCTCTGATCTGCCAGGCAAGTGTCAAAATACAAAGATACAAAGCAGCCATTTAAACTTTATCTACCCACATTTGACACTTTTTCTAAAATGAAATAAGTGCTCCTCTCTGATGCTGGCAAATATAAAATGGACTCCCTTCAAGGTAATTTTTTTTATCAGAGTACTATACCCAACTGAAACCCCTCATAAAAATCCACATCTTGGAGACAATGTACATATCTTCACACCCCACAGAGCAAGAGAGGGAATTCTTCATCTCCTGGTCTTCAGATGTTCCTGGGACAGGACTGACTTAATTTACACATCTAAAATACCTTACCTCACGATCAAAGCCCATCATTATTATAAGTACTTTTACTCTTAGCTTTCTAACTTTGTAGTCTCCCTTTCATTGCTATATTCCACATTAAGTATTTTGAGTAAAGATATAAATTGTAAAGCAGTTGAAATGCAGGTTATATGCCCTCTTCCTTTTCTATGATTTTCCCTGATAAAATTTATACTGTTTTTTTAATCACAGCAGTACCTTTTATGTGGGGATCATGGAATATATCTCTTTCGGCAAAAGAGTCAGTGTGATGGTCATTTCTCAAAATCAGTTTTCTTATTTAATACTTCCTAGGATGATGCCTATGAGTTGACTGTAATTCCTATAATTCCCAGGCAGGCAGCATGGTAGATTGAGATGAGAAGGTTTGTAGTGCAATATACAGAACATTTACAAGGCATCTACAAGGCACCAGCTTGAGCAAGGTCTACTTTAAATGACATTGAGAGACTTTTCTGATTATCATCCTTTACTATATCGAGTCTCCTGTTTCTCAGTCTAGCAACATGATTTTCCACAGCTTGAAACATAGAGAAAAATTAGCATCCCTTGAAAAGTTCTAATTTGTATTTTTATGCTAAAGGTATAATTAAAATAAACAGGTGTTCTCCTGACTAATTCATAAATTAAAGCATTTCCCCAAAGAACCTTTACACTCTTGAAGAAAAAGTTAATGTTATGCATATTCTTTATTGAATTGCAAAATAAATGGAATTTGATTTAGAACAGCTAAAGAAGAAAGGAGGGTGTATGAAACTAGTTAGGTCATTGCATGTTAATAGATAGTCTTTGAAGCTCGACGATGTCTAAAAAAGTTCATGCAAATGAGATTACTTTGTTTGGGGGAAAATCCCTATTCCTTGTGCTGTAAGAATGTTAAAGCACATGTACTTGACTGCCATTTGTTGGAAATGGTGTAGGGTCTCCTGCTTGAGTGGGGGTTGAACTAGATGACCTACAAGGTCCCTTCCAACTCTATTAATCTGTTAAACAGATAAAATACCTTGCATTTAGCCTATGTTGCTTCCCAAGCATATATACAGAAATTGAGCATTTTCTTTCCCGAGCCAGAGATTTTTGTTCTTTGTTCTTAACATTATTGTTATTATTAGATGGCTGCTAGGAAAGTATGGAAAACAGTCTCACTGCATTCCTCCAGGAAGTAGAAAATGTCTGCAAAATCATGCCACTAACATTTGGCAATTTGCTGGTAAATTTTGTTAAGGATAAAACTTACATACAGTTCTGGTAGATCTGTCTTGTCTTGTTATGTTTCAAGTTTTCCCTATACTCACATCCTTGGGAAAAAAATGTCTATGGAGACCATTTTAATATTTCATTTCCACATGACACTGTTGTTAGTAGCATTTGTGTTTCAACCTAGAATTGTTCCAAAACTGCAAACCGATATTTAAATGTCCTCCATGTGGGTTAGTGGTCATTTTTAAAGTCTAAATGTGGTGAGTGTGTTTGTCTGTGTGTATAAAAGGGAAAAGGAAGGAGGGTATTGTTGTTTCTCTTGTTATGGTTCCAGGATCCATTTATTTTTTCCACTGTGTTGGCCTAATCCTTACAGCAAAGCTATTAATGCAGGAAGAGTTTTTGTTTATCAGCCAAACAAAAGCCTGATTGTGATTTGCGCTGAGAGGGAGTTACTGGCCCACTTTCACTGACAATCTTCATTGTCTAAGAGAGTATTTGAACCTGGGACTTCCCCTTTTATCTAATGCCTTAACCACTCTATCGTGCCAGGCTCTCTTGACTAAATGAAGGTGAAGGGTACATAAATATAAAAAGAGGATCAGAAATGGCACAATCATATTGCCTGTTTTGTATTAAGACCATTGTCGCTTGTGGGCTCCCAAAATGCTTGTCCTTCAGTTGAAATATGATCCCATTCCTGGAAGTTCATCTTTACAGATAGGCTACTATGGCCCTTTTAACATTTTTTATTGGTATATAATTTTTCCTTTGAAGAAATTTTAGAATTACATACTTTGACTTATTTCTACCCATTAAGGCTTTGCATGCCCTTAGGGAATTTTACATAAACTTGATGCCTGTCTCCCAAGTACATTTTTAAAATTTATTTTACTTATTTATTTTGTCAAGCACTTATTAGATAACATATATAGCAGAGGTGGGTTCCTACCGGTTTGGACCGGTTCTATAGAGTGGGTAGTAAGCTGCTGGTGATGTCACGGAGATGGTTCTGGTCCATGGACAAGGCCATCTTTTTTTAAAAATATTTTTTCTTGGGGAATTTTTTTTTGAATTTTTTCCATTTTTTTCTTCTGCGCATGGGCAGAACCAGAGTTTCTGGCAGTGCGCATGCATCACCATCTTGTTTCTGGCCTTTTTGGGGGGAATATTTTGGATTTTGTTTCTACAGCGCATGCGCATGCCACGCGGCGCGGGAGGCAGCGAACCGGCAGCGAACCGGCAGCGAGGTAAGTGGAAACCCACCCCTGATATATAGATATAAACATGATTATGAATATATGAAATGGATAAGAATAAAAGGGAACATTAGGACAGGGATGGTAGACATGCTGGTGCGCTTATGCATGCCCCTTATGGACCCCTTAGGAATTGGGTGAGGTCAGCAGTAGACAGACTAAGGTTAAAAATTTGGGGGTTTGGGGGTGAAACCACAGAGTCAGGTAGTGCATCCCAAGCATTGACCACTCTGTTGCTGAAGTTGTGTTTTCTGCAATCGAGTGGCATAAATACCGTATCAGAAAGGGAAAAACATATGCATCAGAAACATACATAATGTACAAAACTTCCCAATATAAGGACAAAACTAAAAAAGAAGATGAGCAGAAACATATACTGAAAAAGAAAGTTCTTTCAGTGGGGTAGCAAGAAGAACAATTCGGGTCCACTAATCTTTTCATGAAAAGGTTAGCAATCTTGGTATGATGTATCCATAAAGTGAGTCTCTCTCTGGATTTAAATATCTCAGAATGAATAAGTGGTTTGAAAAGGGTATTTGATGTCCGAGATGTATAAAAATATTAGTGACTGCCCTCAGTGAGCATGTTCATTTAAAAGGAATCCATTCCCTTTTTTAAAATATGTACGCTAATTGTTTAAAAATTGAATTTTTGCCTAATATACAGTTAAAAAGCATATGTGTATCAAGTATGTTCAATCATGACTACAATTTCAATTATCATTGCAACTATTTAGTAAACAATTTGGAGCCTTATATCAAAACTGTGCTCCATCACTTTGACACTTTGGTTATATACGTTTCATTTCCTGACAGAAAGAGTTCTGCAGTAAGCATTCAATTTCACAGTGGTAATTTTTACCTTAAATTATATGTTTCTACTGTCCATTTTCAGAGCTGTTAGGATTCGGAAAAGATATCACAGCAGTAGTGTCCTGTTGTTGTGTATCTTTAAACTTAGTTTATACACATTTGTGTAAAGATAATATCCTTGTTGAATGCTGCAAACGCATTTTGGTGTCCAGAAGGGGTGGGCTTAGGCATTCCATCTCTGTCCCTGTCATCATATGTCCTGAGAAAGAAGATGGCTGCTTGCAGTTTAGAACCTTTAAAATCATGTCCCTAAATTGGAGAGAGGTTTTCCATAGGTAGAGGATGCCTTCTGCTGCACATGTCTACCCTTTGCACATAGAAAGCAATGGTGATGTGACAGAAAGGGATAGAGCTAGTACACTTTTTCCTACTCTTCTTCCCTAATGTGTAAAACCTCCATAATTTCTCAATATTGAAGTGATATAGAACCATTATTTAACCTAATAATAAGGTGACATTAGACTGAATTCTATCTTGCTGGAGTTTGGATTCTATGTTCTATTCTTGTTCAAAATGTAGGGGCAAAACATCAGCAAATGGAGAGCTAAATTTAGTTATCAGACCAATCCCCTCACTCCAAATCAAGTTCCACTGAGTTAATCAGGCTTTTAGACTAATCTTTCCCAAACTGGCTGATAAGGATGGGAATTGTATTCCAACATGTTTAGAGACTCCCACATTAGAGAAAACCCGAGGTGAAATCCTACCAGTTTGCACCAGTTTTGTAGAGTAGGTTGCAAGCAGCTGGTGACATCATAGAACCGGTTCTCTCCAAATCTGTTAAACCTGTTCAATCTGTTCA
>JANHFT010006835.1:172557-182718 GCA_032467955.1 Pseudoxenodon macrops | reverse complement strand
GACTTAATCTCATCAATTGAAGCTGAAGAGGGGGGCAGGGACCTGCAGGAAGGTGCTTTGTCTTTAAAACTATTTTTCCTTTTCTATCATCCAGGGGAATATATTGTTCTGCCTTTCTGATATTTTCTAGGATATTTAATTCCTCTAGGTGGGTAGGTACTAACTTTCTTCAATTGTTTACCATCTAGTAATTACCTGGATTTTTAGCAATTTAGCTTACATCAAAATCTATCTTGCATTCACACAAAACACTAAACGAGGCTTCTTCAAATCAGGATGTTCTGAATTGTGTCTTAATGGTCCTAATTCATACATCCTGCTAAGATGGCAACCAAGACATTTTGGTTTAACATTTGGGGTGAATCAGAACATAGTCTGGCCTACTGTATCTGTTTGTGCACTAAGAATTACACCGTGCCTAGAAATGTAGACATTCAGATATCTACCAAAATATATATGAAGACCATAGAGTCACCTCTTGGAAACAACATTAGATAACCCCATTGCAGAATCAGGTGATACTAGTATTAGGTGCATACAGGCCAAAGTTCCAGGTTGGAAAGTTTTCCTGATTTCCACGAGCATTTAAGCAGGACCTGGGTGGGCAGAAGCAGCAAGGCCTGACAATCAGTTCTGAAAGTAAGAAAAAGCTTCTAGCATAGTGATCAATTCCCTTCTAGTTCTTCATTGGCAATTATGAAAGACGAACATGAGCTGAGCAGACAAAAGGTTCTTAGCTTAGCTGAGAAGGGTTGTAACAATGAAGAGGTTAGCAAATTGGGCCTACGATGTCTTGGTTCACTCGGCTGTGAAAGATTAACTATGTCTCCAAGGGAACATTGATGTCATAAAGTATGCAGTGCTGGAGAGATGCAGGTGACGTTTAGTAGGATGCTGAGAAAATTGTGTGCCTCATTTGTTGACTGCTGTGGAAAAAAAGAAACAAAGAAGGTGTTTTTTTTTTAACCAATTGACCTCAATAAAAAGAGCTGGCATTTCAGGGAGAATGAAGGTCTATGTTGTTCATTTATATAGAGTTTTTAGATGACATTTCACACAACTCTGTTTATTGTCATTAGTGTGCTACCATTATTCTCATTCTCAGAGCTTGTGCGTGTATGTGTGTGAGTGTAGGTGTATTTGGCCGATTTCACAATACAGGGATCTGTCCTGTCAAAATTAGCCCTCCTGTATCTTGCTAAGATATCCTTTTGCCTCCAAAGAACCTGATACATCCATCTTCTTGTTTTAAATTGGGCACTTTCTGGACTAGCCAGTTTAGTCTGTCTTTTATAACATGGCAGTTTTATTAAAGCAACAAATGAAAGTATCTAAAGCATCTCCAATTTAAACTCAATATTTTATATTGGACAAATCACTTCTTTCCTTCTAATCTGGCACTCTGTTATCTGCAGTGACCACACAACTGTCTTTCAAAGTTGATCAGCTGAGCAGCAATGTTTTTAGTTTGCTGGTTGTTTCTCTGTTACAGTAACAGGATAATTTATAATGGGAATTTCTTAGCAAGGTTGGAGAATGTAGAGTGGGCTCTCACTCAGGAGTTATATTTGGTCTCTGAGTAGCTCTTATCATCTATGTCTCAGACTTTGCCTAAAAAGTGAAGAAAAGTATAAGAGTCCAGTATTTTGTGGATAAAATCCATGTTTATAATATGGCTCCAGTGCAGCAGGCAATGGGCCATGCACTGAAGAACAGGGCAGTGACGGCACTGGCTTTTTGGCACATTTGGAGCAAGAAACTTCCAGCCAGCCACTACTGCAGGGAAGTGGCTGGCAAAGAGGCGTTACTGGGAGGCTTTGAGCACCGAAAAAGAGAGCTTGCCTTCTGGGGTCTGGACCAGCCAATGCAGGAGGAAGGTTAGCCCAAAGAAAGAGGCGGTTGTGGGAGAGGAAGCGGGACTTGGGCAGGGGCCTCTGAAGGAGGGGAAACGGGACTGGCAAAGAGAGAGTGGGCAGGGGCAGGCAGCAGCTATGAGGCAAGGCCGGAGCTGGGAAATGGTGCATACCCCGACACAGCCAAGGTGGGCAGCGAGCGTGCGGTGACTCCAGGGTAAGGCCGGAGCCAAGGAATGGTGCATCCCCTGACCCAGCCCAGGCAGGCCACAGCTTTGGGGCCTGAGGGAATGGCACATCCCTGGCCCCTGGCCCCCAACCCAAGGTGAAGGGCGAGCGGGTGACATGCATTGCTTACCTTTGATGAGATGAGCAGGCATCTGTGAGGTGACTGGTGAGGTGAGTATCTGGGCTGCATGGCAAAGTGGAGTCTAGGATGGGCAGGGCAAGCATTGGGCAAGCGGGGCAAGCGAGCATCGAGCAGGCAGGCGGGGCAAGCAAGCGGCAAGCAGATGGGCAGGACAAGGAAGCAGCGACCAGATGGGTGGGGTGTGTGTCCAGCCAGATGTCACTACCTGCTTGGTGACCCACACCAAATTTCCTAACGGATCCCTAACAGATCGTGTGAACTGGTGCGAACTGGCTGAATACAACTACTGGCTCGTACCTAGCCTCATTATTTTTTCTTCTATTCAATTATATCCATTTCTTGAAGACTGCCTCCCCTTAAACCTGCAGTTTTCTTGATATTTTTTAAATCAAATATTTTAATCAAATATTTGATATTTCCAGAATTGTCTGTCTGTCTGTCATTGCCTCCTTCTTAGGGATGAGAAAAAGCGATTGGACCAAGGTTGCTTAGCTGGCTTGTGCCTAAGGTTGGGCTAGAACTTATGGCCTTCTGGTTTCCAGGCTGATGCCTTAACAACTTCACCAAACTGACACTCATAGCCTTTTTATTATACAACTTCAGATCTGCCAAAACAATGTGAAAGAACCAACAGAAATCTGGTAGATAAGTGCTACCGTAATTCCTTGTTAGCGTCATCAGAATGAGACAGGGTGCAGGAATTTGCTAAGGACCAAATATGACAGGAGGAGAACCTCAAGAGGTAGAAGTCCTTCTAATGGCAATTGTAAATTCTTGGAGATATAGAGCCAGAAAGAGTGGATGAATCAGGATGAAATGCATGACACTGAAGCTGAGCAATTATTTTAAGCTCTGCCTCCCCTCAATAAAAATGAAGCCCACCTCCCTGCTCCCAAATATTGGAACAAATCTCTCTCTGTTTGTATGTGCGAATATACAATATAAGTTGAACACTTACACTTCAGTTTATAAAACTGTCAGATATCCACAGATAAAATAATGGTTTCGCCATATTTTGTGTATACTGGGCATTTTACTGAAAATGTAAACTGTCAGAAAAAATCGAAATCTGCTGTAACCAAGCTATTCTGACCGACAAAAAGTGAGTGACATCCTATTTCCTGCCACAAGAGCTCATTAGATCTCAAGTTCTGAATGGTTTGTGACTCTATACTGTCCAGAAATACAGCTCCAACCCAGTTAATGTGATGGTGGATAGAAAGAACCCAGCCCCTGATTTGGTTAGTGGCTGGGGGTTAAGTGGGTTTTGTAAATAGAAAATTTGAAGGCTGTGCTTTCATGGTAAAGCTGACCTGATCTGCTGCTTCCCTGGGGAAGAGGCTTCACTGGTGACTCAAAAAAGTTGATTAGGGTTGCCCCAGTCAAATTCTGAGTGGCAGTTTTGAAGAGAGCCTAGCCACCCAAAAAATGATTGGGATGCTGTCACTTTCCGCTTTTTTTAAAAAGAAAGAATAATTGACCAGATTGAAGGATTATTGCTCCCCTTCTTTTTCTGCTTCACCCCTTTTTGTCCATTTGAAAAATACAATGAGCAGGTAGGTAGACGTCTTAGAACTGCAGAGCTCTAGAAGTTCATGCCAGAAGCAAAAAGAGTTAAAGGGATAAAACAAACCTCTGCAAGAAAAGTGATTTGCAGGGATGTGCTTAATGGTGAATCACCAGGTAAGCATGTTGTATGAAAAAGCTCAAACAAGCCTAAGTAAAAAGTTATTTTACACTCTCCTTCTAAATTGTAACAAGGAGAAAATCTCCAATAAGAAGCTACTCCATAACTTGCATCCTACCACAGAATATCAGAATTAATGGTTAATGTTAATCATAATTGTGTGGGATTTTCAAAGATTTAAGAGAATTGAAGAAATGTACAGGAGTAGGTGGTCCATACAGGGTTTAAACTTACATTAAATCAATAGCTCTTTCACTGAGCTATGACTATTTTTATGACAACAGATTCCCCCTTACCAATGTTCTTTTTCCTAAGTGATTTATCATAATGCACCCGCCTTATTAATTTCCATTGTTCATTGTCTTTCTAGCCTATTTATGGCTGAGAAACCAAATAAATGTGAAACCAGGCAAAATATTTTTGGGATTACCACAACAATCCATCTATTCATCTATCTATTCATCCATCAATGCATCCATCAGTCCATCTATCCATCCATCCATCCATCTATCCATCCATCCATCTTATATGGCCAACAATCTCAAAAGAAGCAACTCTGGGAATTTGTGGGAACATTGGAACATGGTCTTGATTCATTCCACCACCCACCCACCCATCATTCTTACTATTTCAGGAGCTATATTGCAGGGAAACAGCTGGCAGATGTTCGCTCCACAGTTCCAAATATGTCCTGGCATCCAGAAGTCAGCAGTTCTTTTGTCATTTATTTGGAAGTTATTCAAACAGCTGCTGGATGCTTCAAGGGCTTTTCATTGGTTGGATAATCATAACAAAGTCACATGTGGATTTTCTCAGTTTGATTTATATAATTAATCTCCATACGTAATGAAGATTTATTTTAAGGCAAAAGGAGCATATAGTGTAAAAGTTGGATAGAAATAATGGCGCGATAATAGAAATTGTCCTCAAGTTTCTATGTCCTTCCAAGCATGAATGATTTACACCCATGTGCAATAAATATGGTTAGTACAAAATACTTTCAATTGCCTTAGGCTAAGGATGTGCCAACTTTTTCTTGACTGAAAGCCAAATTTGGGGCATGTTAGGGGATTTACTCCAATCATTCAGTCATTGGTAAAGCCAGTAGTATATATGTTGTTTATTTTGTAAACAAAATAAAATACACTTATGTCTCTCCTATAATGCATTTAGTATTTTCTTATTTTAATTAGACTAAAAATTACCATTTGGGAAGGTCAGGTCTTTTCAGCTCATAGCAGTCTCAAAGCACATCTTTAGGCCCTTGCAAAACCATAATGATCAACAAAGCCAACTGTGGAGAATGATAGGAGAGGAGTGAGCAGTGGCAAGAGTCCTAAAACTCCCAGGTTTTAGGTTCATAGACCCTGGTTATGGGTTACATAGTACTTTTATTATCACATCACATCTATCTACTGAAAGGGAGTATATTGACTAAGCTCTTCCTTTTAATCCTGTCTGTGGTGTCCTTGCAGCCTGAGACAAGTGACATATAATCCAGGCATCATTGTGGAAGACAACTCTATAGTGCTGGTACCTGAGGTATGAGCCTGAGATGAAGCAGTAGTATCTCCTTTTGAGGAGATAAAAATAAAAGCATAATTTAAAAAAACCATAAAGCAGGAGTGTCAAACTCAGGTTGTCACGGTGGCATCACATGACCTATCGGGACTCCCTCCCCTTCACTAAACTGGGTGTGGCCAGTCCGTAATGCATCCGGCCTATGGCCTGGGAATTTGACAGCCCTGCCATAAAGGTATAGCTTTCCTTTAGTTAGTCAACTACTTATACATAGAGTACAACCAAGTGAAATAAACCAATTAATGCTAATAAAAACCACACATATTGTTCAAACATCAGCCTCTCCTAAAATTCTATAGAGAGAATGGACACAGACCCTGACAAGCAGGGATAGAGCTTCAATAGGTTGGAAGGAATGGTGTTTGAATATAAATTTCTGATTTATATTCTGAAGAATTCTTTGAAGTGGATACTTTGCAAATAACAGCATTCATCAAACAGATGAGCATACATGAAAAAGACAATTTGAATGGAGATCTTGGCCTGTACATTTTATTTTACCTTTGAATTTCTCATAGCTCCAGCTAGATGGTCCTAACTAACCCCTGGCTTCCATAGATTATCACCTTCAATCAACATTTTAGGTGTACTTCCTTTTAGTTGCTGGTGACTGTTGCCAAATATGGTTTCTAGGAAAATGCCTAGGTATTGTGAAATCCCAATTATCCCAGGACAAGAAATAACATTTAATTGATAATTTATTTGTAATGTATCAATTAAAATTTAAATTAAATTATTTTCCTTGTCTCAGCAGCATAATCAGGGTCTAGCCTACCAAGGCACATTCCTAGAAACCACATTAGGTCAACAAAATGGCATGCCAGCCCAGGATACTTTTACCTCAGGAAAGTTATTTCCTAGGTTACAGTTCACTATCAATAAACACTTATCAGTTAGCTGAGGTTCAGGAAATTGCTATCAACAATGCAGAAAACCTCTGCAAAATAAGATCATTGCATATAGAGACATAGAGGGAGGACAAGCTTACATCTAACATAAGCTTTTTGGAGGCAATTTGATGAATGTCAACTTTCTTTCTTTTCTTTCAAAATCTTAGTGAACAACTAGGCAGTTTTGTAGTTGACTTATGAAGAAGTTAATCTTCTGGGTCATAAAACCATTAAGAGTCCATTAGAGGACTTACATAGGTGAGGTATTAAGCCATAAAAAATAAAGAATTTGTTGGTCAAATATGGCTGCCAAGAAAGTGCCTTGGTATGCTAGACCCCAATTATGTTATTGACAAAGAAGATCATTTAATTTATGATTTATTTGAAACATTTCAATTAGAAAGGATTCTCTTTTTAATTTTACAAAAGAGAAAGAATCTGGAAAAATGGCTTACATTTACTTTTATAGTTAGCACAAGAAAGAACCCTCAAAGTAAAAATCAATTGGCTTAGGGAAAATCATCTGTCCACAGCTAAGGCATCCATTATGTGAGCATAGCATAGAAAAGAGCATTGTATTCTGAATAAAAATAAAAGAAACATTTGCAAGGAAAAAAGAATGAGTATGGGTAAGATACATTCACAATACTTCCCAATGCTGGACTTGAATATTTGCCTTTGTTCAGGGAGTCTTGAGAACAGCTGAAAACAAAACTGTTTTACCTCTGATGTACTCAGTGCTTCAGCCAATCCTAGATTCTAAAAGGGAGGCCTTTTACATTCTTCTTGATGGTTAAAGCTTATACAAATTACTAGCAAACCATTTGAAAAAGGCAAAGTTAAAATACAAGAAAACCCATGTTAGTTAGCTAGTGCAAAAATACTACAAAAACTCTATTGCAAGGGTGTCAAACTCAATTTCATTGAGGGCCACATCAGGGATGTGTTTGACCTCAGGGGGCCAGGTGAACGTGGCTAGCTCAATATCACTTGTGTCAGGGGTGCAGGTGGTTGCCTGAGTGCTCTGCCAGTGAAAATGGGTTCCCGAGCTCCATTTTCAACTGCAACGGCTTCCTGCAATCCTCTGCCAGCAAAAATGGAGCTCAGGGGGGCCACATATGACTCTCCCAAGCTCCATTTTTGCTTGTAGAGGCAAAGCAGGCCAGTCTTTCACTCTTTCCAGGATAGCCCAATGGGCCTGATCTAACCACTCCATGGGCCAAATCCGGCCTATGGGCCTTGAGTTTGATACCCCTGCTCAATTGCAAATGTTACATAGTTAATCCTACATGGCTCTCATAATTCCTTTAATATTTCTGGATCACGGTTTGTTGCTTTCTTTCACATCCAGCCCAGAGACACTTCATTCACTCATACCACAGTTCACACTCTGCCCACCCAGAATTCCTGCCTTCTTCCTGCCCAAATAGGCATTTTGTTCTGTCCTGTGAAGTTGTGTTTTTCTTGCCTCTGGCTCTGTTGCTCTTCCTCATCTATCATCCAGAGAAGTTCAGCTTTACTCTTACTGATGCTTTCTGTTGCCACAATGCCACCTGGCTCTCTGCTTCTTCAGAAAAGTAGATCATCAAACACTTGTGACCATTTCTATTCACCATCTTGCCTATATTGGTCCTTCCTTCCTGATCTTCTCCAAGGTGATCTGTTTCCTTTTATGTCTGTGAACTACCTTTCTCGCCATTGTTTCAAAGCAACGGTTTTTTAAAATAGATGGGGAAGATCGGGGGAATTGCTTTCTGTATTTGGGGGGGGGGATAAATCTCTTTTCCCTTCCCCTTTGGAGGCCAGGACATGGAAGAGACCAAACCTTTGTTCTCTTTTGCCAAAAGGAAGGAAATTGGGGTTGCAAATATTCTTGTTTACATTTTAACTCAGAATGGAGTCTTCCATTCTAACAACTAGAATAACTGTACTGGCTGGCTGGCTATGTACTTATTTGCTTGGCTTACATGGAACACTGGCTTGAGCTAAATGATCATAGGGGAGGGGAAGGGCTTGCTGAATCTCACCAGAGTGAATAGAGTTGCCCATTCACCACTACTCAAGCTATGGAGTAGCACCTAGCAATGCAGCTGCAGTTCTTTTAAAAAGGACCAGAACAGTAGTGCCGCTCAGCAGCCATCATGGATCACAGGGATCCTGATGGCACAGTGGTTAGAATGCAGTATTGCAGGCTAACTCTGCCCACAGCCAGGAATTTCATCCTGACTGGCTCAAGATGGACTCAACCTTCCACCCTTCTGAGGTTGATAAAACAAGGACCCAGATTGTTGGGAACAATGTGATGACATTGTACACTATTCAGAAAGTGCTGTAAAGCACTATGGAGAGGTATATACGTCTAAGCGCTGTTGCTATTACAAATCATGATTTACAACTTAAAGTGTATGGTGTGAATTCAGCCTATGTACCTCCAAGCAAATATTTGTCATGCATTATAGACAAGATGCCACATCTCTTCCACACAGCTACCTCTCTTTCACACACACAGGTTCAGCAGGCCAACCATTGAACCATCAATCATTCAAGCCTGCCCGAGAACTTTCATCTATGCACAGCAAATCAAGCATTTTCCAGTGTCAATAATACTTTTTTTTTATTAGCAGATTTATATAGGCTTGAATGTGGCCAATCTTGCATGCTTGATTGATAGCCTTGTCTGCTCATTAACACTGAATTCATTATCTGCCCTGGCCTCTGCTACTCAATCACTTGTCTGACCTATCTCCAAAGAAGATGCAATTGGGGTCATGTTGCATGCACTGAAGAGGTCTTATGCAAAACTTATAAGAAATTCAGAATTATCCTTGCCAGTCATCAACCACTCTTCTGGCCATTCTTGTCTTTTCCCCCCTGAGCACTAGAGAGATGATTTATACAGGTAGACAACTTTTTAAAAATGGTTATTTGTCTGTCTTCTTTACATGAAAACAAAATCAGTGTTATAGTTCAGCTAAATATTTCTCATTCCTTTAATGTCCAAATACTGAGCTGTTAGCAAAAATAGTGAGCTCTCTAAAAAAAAACTAGTAACTCATGCTAAAAAACATGCTTTGCTGTTTGCATGCAAAAAGACACAAGTTCACTTCCTGATATCTTCTGCTATGAAACCATGAAAAGCCACTGTCAATCAATCCATGTAGGCAACAGTGAGCAAGATAGATGAATGAATGGTCAATTTTTCTGTGATTTTTTTTGCATGAAGGTTTGGGTAGATTTAACGACCACTTATTTTGCAAGGACATTTTTGGTGGGCAAAGTTTGTGACTGCCTTATATCCCTATTTCTTTCTTGACTATATAGTTGAGGTAGCAGATGTTTTCCTGGGGTATCCCAACTTCTTTGTATCTGCCATAGGTAAACAACTTGTGATCCCACCCCCCAGATATTCCTCATTAATAAACATGCTGCCTAATGTCGAGGGGTACCCAGTGACTTCTAGAAGACCCAGATTGCCCTTCCATCCTCAATATTTTTTAATATTATTAATAAGTTTCCCTTACAGAAACCAGGAGCACACAATAGAACAAGTTAAATAAGTGCAACTCAGTGGAATGGTGCAGTGGTGGGTTTCAATTTTTTTTACTACCAATTCTGTGGGCGTGGCTTGGTGGGCATGGCTTGGCATGGTGGGGAAGGATACTGCAAAATCTCCATTCCCACCCACTCTGGGGCCAGACAGAGGTCGTATTTGTATCAGTTCTCTGAACTACTGTATTTTTCTGAGTATAAGACACACCTTTTCTCCCCCTAATTGGGGCT
>JANHFT010006835.1:154832-164834 GCA_032467955.1 Pseudoxenodon macrops | reverse complement strand
AGCTTTGAAAAAGCTACATTTGGAGTATAAGACGCACCCAAATTATCAGCCCCAATTAGGGGGAGAAAAGGTGCATCGTATACTGAGAAAAATATGGTATATCTTTAACAATTTTACTACATGCATTTTTTGTAGGTTAAGGCACCAGGCTAGAAGCAAGGAGTCTGTGAGTTCTAATCCTGCCTTAGGCAGAAAAGCCAGTTGGATGGCCAGTCACTTCTTCTCAGCCCAATCCATTTTACAAATGTTGCTATTCTGAGGGGAGGGGGAGGATGAGGAAAGAGTACAGTAGAACCTCTGGTCTCGAATGCCTAAGACCACGACCAAACCGGGTTCCGACCCAAAATTTCACTTTTTTTCCCCCCGTGGCCGATTTCCCCTTCCATGCCATTTTTTTAATAAGTGCCAAATTTCCAAAATTAGGTTCGACCAAATCGGGTTGCGACCAAAGTTATGGAACAAATTATCGTGGTGGCCAGAGGTTCTACTGTATAGTGTGTGTTCATTACATTGAGTTATTTACAAAAATTATAAAGGCAGGCTATAAATAAATATGTAAAATTAATTAATGCAAAGTGCGTGGATATTTTTGCATGGACCTTCTGCAAATATACAATGCTGTGCATAGTTTCAAACTAAGAAATATTTGGAGACGAATTAAAGTGTTTGGTACTGCAATGGTTTTTATTTATGCTATTTTTTTTTCTAAATACTTCTGTTTACTGGTAACTTTCAGCTTTTTTAATCTTTTAACTTCCCCTTATGTACTGAACCAAATGTTCTCAGTATATAAAAGGGTTGGATTAACATTTTTGATAGAATGATTAAAAGATAATTGGAGTGTTACAGGGATAGATCTGGTCCATGGGTCACTCGAGGGCCAGTTTCTATGCCAAGTTATATTTAATACTTCAATTTGTGGTTTTACTTGATCATCTGTTTTAAACCAAGCTCTGCTTTCCACATCTGCTATTCAATAGCTGTGCTATCATTTCGAACTTTTATTTGTTGTCTTTATCTAGTTTTTTTTTTTAATCTTATAAACCAAAAACTGCATTAGATTATTTATTGGATGGGAATGAAAGATACGGAAGACAAACAGAAGTTGGGTGATTACAAAACATTCTTCAGAGCTCAATTTTTCACCCGAATTGCTGTTCCTTCGGAGCTACCATTAAATACATTTTGTTCAACTGAGTATTAGTAGAGATTTTCATCAGCTCATTCCTCTGCTAGTGTAGATATTTGGAAAACAACAAGCACTGTTCCAGAATTATTCCTCTGCAGGATTTTGTGACAACAGCAGAATCTGGATCCTTATTCTTCACTCTTCATATGTGAAGGATCACAAGTTTCTGTCATAGTTCCTGATAAACTAAACCTCTCACCCTTAGATTTTCAAATCTTGTATTTACCATGCATTGATGCATAGCTGGTGCATTGAACTACTTGATGAATTAGTTACTTTCAAATGAGCGTGACAGGATTGTCAAATTATGAAAGGGATTATTTCATTCAAATTTACTTTGATTCAGAGAATTAATAGAGATGTAGCTGCTAGGGATATACAGATCAACGGACAGCGAAACAAAATCATGACTGTTGATAATATTATATAGAAAGTAAATATCATGTAAAAGATATGCGTTTTACCACATTTGTTTTAATAATTGATATTTTAAATCACTACGCTATTTTTTTTTTTTGAATGACAAAGTAAATTTGAGACTTGGCATACAGGGATAGGAAGAAGAAGCTTAAGAAAAAAAGGCAAGAATTTTTATTTATTTATTTCCCTTAGTTAAGGAAAACACTGGGGTAAAAGAGAGCCAGTTTGGTATAGTAGTTGAGAGGCTGGCCTAGAATCCAGGAGATTGTGAATTCTAGTTCCACTTTAGGCATGAAAATAAATGGGGTGACACTGGGCCAGTCCTTCTATCTCAGTCCAATCCACCTACTAATGTTGCTGTGATAGGTAAAACAGAGTTATTAAATAAATATGCCACTAAGCAAAATCATGCATGTGCTCTTAATCTTATTGTAGCTTTCCTTTGTTGCTAAATGAGGCAGTTGCTAAACATGGATTACCTGTACTGGAAGTTAAATGCTGTATGTCAGTCTGAATGGAACAAAGGGAGGGAATGAGCCACAGAAAGTGTTAATTAATCTATGTTGTAGTTTCACAGTCAGAGTTCCATGCTAGTTTGGGAAATAAAATAAAATGCAGTATCGATTAAAATGTCTTACTGGCATCAAACATTTGGCATTATGATAGATGTCATATACTGCCTAGTATGATAGAATGCCAAGGACAGTCAACAGAAGGGATTGAACAGGATTCTGATAACTCTGATAGTTGGTCAGGATGTTCCTGTGTCAAAATGACAGAAATGAAATCCAAACCTTAAGGGACCCAGAGATCCTGATAAGAAGCCAATAGCAAGCTTGAAAATAGGTGGGCATGTGCATAGGTATTTTTGTAACTTCAGTATCTTATCTAGTATGACCATACTTCTGCTACTTCCCTACAAAAAAACATATCTATATCTATATCTATATCTATATCTATATCTATATCTATATCTATATCTATATCTATATCTATATCTATATCTATATGTTTCTGGCAGTTCCTATTTAGATTTGTGATTGGATCAGATCCTAGCCTAGCAATCAAAGAGACAATCTCTGCTTCTGCTGAATAAACAGTGAGGCTTTGGTGGCACTTACAGTCTACGGTTAACTCTTGAAAGGGTAAGATGCACACTATGCCAAATTTTTTCCAAAGTTGGAACAAGATGATGGGAATGTATGGGTTTAAGTAGAAAGATGTGTACAACATACTAAACAGATGCATCTGAAAGCAATTCTGACTTAACACATTTGTGAGTCAGCAATATCAAAGAAATCCCCACCCTTCCCTTGCCACTTTGAACAGGTATCTTCCCAAAGGAAAGCCTCGTTTACAGGGAAAGGGTCATTAGTAAGAACACTAATTTGACAGCCTGTTAACAATCTTAATGAATATCTCAGTGCAGAATTGAAGAATATTCATTCTATGGTGCTGAAAGGCCTTTTTTTGGGGGGTGGGGGTAATGCAGTGGGTTTTGCAATCTTCATGTACTGAGGTGGAAGGATGAAGCCCCTCTGGGAGTAGAAAACGAATGGCTCCATTAGTCAAAGTGGTCACTTTTTCATTTCAGTGTGTTTATTACTTTACTTCCGTACCTGGTCAAAATGATTTATTACCAATCTCCATATTTTATTATCTCGCCTTACACATCTTTCATCAAAGGAACTGACCATTATTCTCAGCAGTCGTTCTAATAATAAAAGAAGTCTGTTAATATGATTTCCTCCATAGGCCATTTAATATTCATTATACCCTGATAAGATAAATGATTTATGCAGTGGGAGTAGAAGGAAGAGAGACCTATGACTCTGTAGAGAACTGAAATCTTCAGGTATGGGCAATAGTACCAGATTATATCTCAATCATATCAAGTGACCTATGTTGACTTCACATCTTACACTTGAAAATGAGCTCTGAGCCTAGCCTGAACACAAAGCCTTTTCTCTTTTTGCATAGAAAGCTGAGTCTTCTCGCCTTCTGTACTATCCAAATTGACATTTATTTTGACCAGAAGTGAGAAGCACATAAAAATCCTAAAAAGTCTTGCTGCCATTCAAAGAACAACGTATTTCTTGAGGAAGAAATGTCTGTCCCCAAATGTTCATTATACCAGTTTGCCAGTGTATTTGCATTGGTGGTAGGTACTGTATATTGGCAAAGGGGAGGGAAAGGAAAGTGAGGTCGAAGGGAAATTTGAAATACCAAGAGTACAACTAGTGATCAATCAATTATTAGCAATGACTGTTCACAAAAGCAACAGCAGGAAGAGAGGATCCAGACCCCATAGCCATCAGTAAAACAATGTATATATCAGCAATATGAAATCTTTAGCCCAATTAAAAGCCATAGGTATTCCTCTTGGTGAATTATAATTTAGCTGAATAAGAACTCAGTTTGTACAAAACAGGTCTAGTTCATGGTCTGTGACCTGAAGAAGCTGACATACTGAATGTCCTAGAGATTGTGAAACTATGTCAATCTCCGAGGCAGGCCTAGTCAGGAAAGGGCATGGCAGAGTTTCCAGGAATGTTATTTGTTATGGAAAGGTAGAATCTTGGAAGCCAGGCCATCTTCCTCTCTGTTCTATCTTATAGACAACATCATTTGAATTATTTGTGAAAATATTAAACTTGGATAGAAATAAACAAAATGGAGGTGAGGTTGTTATCAGTTTCTCACTTTCTCAAGACTGTATAATTTTTTTCTGAAATCACCCCTCCCTTTTAATGGCTCTCTTATTCTTCCCTTCTTTCCAGGATAAGCTCTATGTTCTTCACAGTGGCAAGACTTGTGCCTAATTATTTTCCTATGCAAATGAGCACAAACTGCGTTGCTTCCATGAACTGGAACACATTTGCAGAAGGCACCATTTTCTTTTTAAAAATCATGTACACTCCTCATGATATGGCCTGGCATATGGTTCATTGCCCCTGCTATTAGAAGGAATACAGACGCACACACATAATCTTCAACAGACTTTTCATGTAAATTAATTCATCTGCATTTCTGTACATTAAAAGTCTGTTGAAGATTACGTAGATTACTTTCCGTTTTAACAGCTTTTCAACCTAGGACTACATTTAGTATCTGGATGATTAAAATGTAGTTTTCCCTCCCCTCATTTCTAGATGGACTTGTATACTTACTGAGGTAATGAAACACAAATGCGGCCATTCTACGCTGTAGGCAAGTTAATACGAGGGTGCAAAAAGGCAAATGTAATCTCAATATTCTATATCCTTAAAGCTTTTTACCACCACCATCATCATTTCTAGATTCCAGCAGTCAGTGGTCCCCTTCCATGGATGACTGCACAAAGGAAAACATTTCATTTGTCATATTAGGCTTGACTGCAAACTATTTTTGTTGTTGTATTAAATGCAGTGGCAACGTCAGCTGAATTGTGCTAACCTCTCTGAGAAATTGCATTAATCAGCAACGTAGCAAAACCCACAAGCCAAATTGCAGGGAACTCTTCTCCTTTTGTGCCTTTTGGATGATTGCACAAAACTACTGCCAAACAAGCTGTGCAAGCTGCCACCCCAGCTGGAAATACTTCTGCTTAGCAACCTATAAGTATGATTCTCAACAGCTTTTAAAAGTTATGACTAATTCTATTTAGCCTCATTGTAAAGTAATGCCATTGGCCAGCCAATAGTTCTGCTCATTAGATGAATAGAATGGCTCTCAAATTGTCATAAAAGTCTCTCTTAACCCGCTTTTAATGAAGCTATTTCAGTTCTATGGGTCTCCTGCCAGATGCAAGATAGGAATGTAATATGTTCCATGACTCCACTTGCTGGTTTCTTATGGAAGAAACAAAACAGCACAACTATCAACATTTCAGAATATAGAATGGGCTCAGGCATCATATCCGTTTCTATACATGCAACATTATGATTAGTTTTCAATCCAGAACGTATAATTCTCTTGCTGTGTCACCACATCGACTGAGAATAATGATAAACAAGTTGTTTTGGTATATCCAGATGAGGTTTCTATTGTGCAGTCACCCCATCTGGTTGATGTAATTCAACAGGAATAGGAAAAAGCATCATATGTATTTCGCCAGTATTCCTTTTTTAGAAAAAACTTTGACCAAGAGGGGGAAAAAATAGTTGCTTAACATCTATTGACTTATCGTGCTAGAATCCACCCTGCCTAAACACCTTAGCTGGAATTTAATTTTCTTTTCCCCCCAGAAAGTTTTTAACTGTAAGAGATCCCCTTCTTTCCTGAAACAACCAACAAAACAACATCTGGATGGTCACAGTGATTCTCGCCAATTATTCTGAAAAGGCTTCCAGGCTTCATTTGCCAACTGTTCACATTAGGAGACTAAATTGGATTTAACAGATTCAGCTAAGTCTTCTTTCTACTTCTTGGGTGATACTTGACATCACTGTAGGATTCCTGAAAGCCACCCCCCCTCCAACTTTCTGTTCAGCGTTCTTAGTGCTGGAAAGATTTAAAAAAAAACTAAGAGAGAGGGACGAAGGTGGTTATATTGATACCATTCCTATGGGATCCAGAGTGCATGGAATTGGGGGTGGAGAATGGAAAGAAAAAGATTAAATTCTCTGTTTTGGAGCTTGTGAAGTGTGTCAGAAACAGGCACATCCCACTCAGTACTTTGGTTTGGTAGAGTTAAAAAAAATCAGTTTCCTGAAGTAGGTGGCTTTGTTGTTTTTTTAAAATGAATTCCATTTTGAAAAAGCCAGTTCTCAGAATAATTAATGAGAAAAAGTGGGATATATAGGCATTGATTAAATTGCTGGTTGTTTTAAACCCACACTGCCTTGACTGATAATAGTAATAACAGGGTACAAATAATGAGCAGCATCAGATAAAACAATGGTTTTTGCATATTTAATTATTTGAGTCTGTATTCTCACACACAGACATGCAATTTTCCATTATTAAGCAGATGAAAAAGATAACAGTATGAACTGTAATCAAATGAACAAGCCAACAAGTAATAAAACAGGCATCCTGAGCTTCACTGGCTATGTCAAACTCTGAAATGTCCTATCTTCTTGTGCAGTCTATGCATAGAACAGGAAGCCACACAGTCCAGGAACACATGATGAAACAGACTGGTTCCAGATCAGCAAAGTAAGATGAAACTGTATAATACCCCCTTTGTTTATTCAATGAAATGAAGGAAGCTGCAGTGGGAGAAGATAAGCATGGGTTTGCAATTGGATAGCAACAGTATTATAGCCCTTAGACTTATATGCCACTTCATAATGCTTTATAGCCCTCTATAAGAGGTTTACAGAGTCAGCATATTGCCCCCAACAATCTGGCTCCTCATTTTACTGAATGAGGAGCAAGATTGGGAGGATGGAAGGCTGAGTCAACCTTGAGCTGCTCAGAATCGAACTCCTAGCTGTGAACAGTGAGTTAGCCTGCAATACTGTATTCTAACCACTGCGCCATCATGGCTCCTTGAAGAAGAAAATGTCAATAACTTGTACCATGCTGGTTATATTATACTGACAGCTTGAAATGCAAATGATCTGGAAACTCTAGTAATGAAAGTCAAAGAGCACAGTGAAAAAAAGGAGACTATAATTAAATACAGAAAGAAATAAAGAAAACCAAATTAATAACAACAGGTATAGCAACCAGCCTTAGAATGGACAATGAAAGATATTGAAATGAAAGACAGTTTCTGCCTTTAGAGGACTGACTATATTAAAGGATCCAGCAGTTGGGGCATACCGCACAAATTAATCATATTAGGGTTAGAAATGAAGGCTTTGGAAAAGATAGTCAGATGTCATGCTTACAAAGACCAGAATCAGATAAGCGATGGTTTTATTTATGACACTCGCTAGATATGTTTATTTTACTTTGAAGAAGCATGATAGAAAGAATACCAATGCTTTTGAACTTGGGGAAGATTTCTGAGAATACAATTGATAGCAAAGAAAAAGGATCATAGAATAATTTTGAGTTCTCATTCAAGGGACAAACAACTGGATCCAAATTATATTTTGGAGACATTATACAAAGACACAGCTCCCTTGAGCATCCCATAATGCTGGGAATGGTGGAAGGAAAGAGAAATTGTGATCAGAAATCAGATGGATGGACCTAATTATGATAAGAGTGATTTAAAAAAATTGAGATATGCAGTTTTTTCATTGATAAAATAAAAGGTGTGGTTGAGGACAGATTATTTAGAGGCAGTTGTATCTATGTAAGAGTTGACAGCATCTTGACAGCATTTAATTGTTTGAATTGATATTCCAGTCTGATCCAGAGAACAAAACAATTTTATATGAGTTTGGAGATAGGCAGTATTCAAAGATACTTTTGCCCTGTGTAATGAAGCGCTAGTAAACACCCAATAGTGTTGATATTTTTGGAAGAAAGCTACATTGTATTCTATTCTCTAATGGCAACCAGGCTCTTGTCTTTTATCATCCTTGTCCCCAGCCACAAAAACTACTCTCAGATGAGCATGTCTAAATTTCTTTCGGTAAATTTCTTTTGGTATGTTTGATATTTTTTCTTTCTTCTCATGCATACACATAGTTAAAATGCATAGAACAGATGTGCAACATTTACAAAACCCTGCAAAGGATCTGCTCTTAATCTAAAGCTCATTTGAATGCAGGAGTGTCACTTTGGAAAGTCAAGGGAGAGTGAATGCAAATATAATCATTCAATGGTGGTGGTGGCAATGCACGCGCATAATAAATCCTTACATTTATTGAGTCCTGCTGTGTTCAATGGGGCTTATTGCCTAGTAGGTGTATTTAGGATTACAGCCAGAGCAACCCTATGAATTTGTAATGCCAATGGTCCATTAGCATTGGTGTAACTAAATCAAGATTGTATTTTATTTTTTATTAGCAAGTGTATATTCCTCCTTCCTGTTTAGGTTCTATGTATTTCCAACTGTAAAGGTGAGAAGGCATGTAGAAATACAGACAAATACCCTCATCCTTCACAGCATATTAGTGGCTTCTGGAATGTTCTAACTGTAGAGTGACAAGCCAAATCTGCTCCCTCATTGCCTTGGCATGGAAAACAACAACAACAATCCATATTATTAAGAGGGATCCTTGGTGCTCTATGAACTTGATTGTTTACTTACAGACATTACCCAAACTATGTAACTTCATCCGTGCTAGAAGGGAGTGAGGTTTGCTGTCATTTTATATTGTAGTGGCTTTCCCTGTCAGTATTGGTGGGTGTGGTCTTGGTATTTCGTTGGATTGGGCTGTCATTAGCTTGTTTGGCAGTTCCTTTACTGGTATTGTTTACTTCTTGATTGTTGGTCTGATAGCAATCTTGGTGTTAATCTATGCTCATCTGGGTGTTGACTCCTGGTGGGGAAGTATTTTAGTCTTTTTGTTTCCTTTTTGATTGTCTCTTTTGTACAATATGTCAACATTTTTCATGTCTATGTGTCTATGGTCAATTTGTCAGAGTGCCAGTCTTCCAGGAATTCTCTAATACAGGTAGTCCCCAACTTACACCAGTTTGTTTAATGATTGTTCAAAGTTACAATGGCATTGAAAAATGTGACTTGCGACTGTTTTTCACACTTATGACCATTGTGGCATCCCCATGGTCACCTGATCAAAATTCAGACACTTTGCAAGTGACTCATCTTTATGATGGAAGTCAAATGGGAAAGCCAGGCTCACTTAATGACTGTGATTAACTTAATGATTGCAGTGATTCACTTAACAAATGTAGCAAGAAAGTTCGTAAAATGAGGCAAAACTCACTTAAATGCCTCACTTAGCAGCAGACATTTTAGGCTCAATAGTGTTCGTTAAGTCGAGGAATATCTATATATTTGGATTTGGCTTGGTCTTGGATGGTCACAGTTTCCCATTTGAAACTATGATTAAGTCGGTCCATGTTTTGTGAAATTAAGGAGTTTTCATCATGTTTGTGCTGACTGCTAGTTGGTGTTCATGTAGAGGTGGGTTCCTATTCAGTAATGATGTCACAGAGCTGTTTCCTTTGGTGTCTCTGTGGGTGCTGCCATTTTGGATCCTTTGATTGTTGCGTGCGCGCGAGGTGTGACCCTGAGCAAACCGGCAGCAGAACCATCCACAACCCATCCCTGTGTTCATGGATGTGCTCTGCTAGTCTTCTGCCTGTTTGTTCTATATAGTGGCTGCTGCAATCTTTATACTATACATTGTAGATCATTCCTGGGGAGGGGGGTTTCTGGGGACACTGGGTTGTATTATTGTATAATTCACACAATTAGCTTTATCTTCTGGACACACAGATTTCAGAGAATGTTCTTCAACTACTGTGTTTCCCCGAAAATAAGACAGGGTCTTATTTTCTTTTGACCCCTGAAATAAGAGCTTGGCCTTATTTTCGGGGAG
>JANHFT010006835.1:140345-150689 GCA_032467955.1 Pseudoxenodon macrops | reverse complement strand
TTCTCCAAAGCACCTGAGGGCAGGACAAGAAGCAATGGGTGGAAACTAATGAAGGAGAGAAGCAACTTAGAACTAAGAAGAAATTTCCTGACAGTTAGAACAACTAATCAGTGGAACAACTTGCCTCCAGAAATTGTGAATGCTGCAATACTAGAAGTTTTGAAGAAGATGTTGGATAACCATTTGTCTGAAGTGATGTAGGGTTTTCTGCCTAAACACGGAGTTGGACTAGAAGACCTCCAAGGTCCCTTCCAATTCTGTTATTCTATTCTATTCTATTCTATTCTATTCTTTCAGAAATATAAGTGTAAATAGTGTATTTTTATCAATTAACAGAATGGAAAGTAAATAAATGGAAGAGAAATTCAAATCAAATCAATATTTGATGTGAACACCCTTTGCCTTCAAAACAACATCAATTCTTCTAGGTGCACTTGCACATAGTCCAATTCAAAATAGAGGAAAAAATACCAGTTTACATAATTAAAAATATATATAAAATAAATGACAAAAAGCTAAATAAGAAATTAATTCAAGAAAGTTATAATGAATTAAGGGCCCTAACTAATTTGGAATATTAGAAGTTTTGCTCAGACTTTTGAAATAATCAAGAAAACAAATTATTATGTTTGTGTGAGCATAAGTGGTTTAATCAATCAGGAAAGAGATGATGTTGAAATTTGATAATAAAGAATGAAAGAAATTGGAGATTTTGTGATTAAAGAAATGGGACACTAGAATCCCAATTTGATTGAGATGTGCAGCTACAGAAATTGAATACCCTGTTTCCCTGAAAATAAGACCTCCCTGGATATTAAGCCCAATCAGACTTTTGAGCGCATGCACTAAGATAAGCCCTCTCCCAAAAATAAGCCCTCCCCCAAAATATTGTGCAGCTATGAGGTGACCACGCTTGCCACCTCCTGCACCTCAAAAATAATAAGACCTCCCTGAAAATAAGGCCAAGTGCTTATTTCAGGAGTCAAAATAAAATAAGACCCTGTCTTAATTTCGGGGAAACACGTACATAAATAAAATAAAATGAAGTTCCAAGCAGGAAAAGAAAAGGAAAGAAAAAAAAGGAAACATGCCCTTTATTCTTGAACTGAAAATATAAGTGAAATTTATAAAATGACAGACCAAGGTATGACACTTGAGACACTTCAAAGGATTCTTGAAAAACTAAGAGAGAAACTTATATCTAAACTGACAGCATGCATTTTTTGAAGTAGACTCTAAAGAAGAAATGAAAGATGAGAAAGAGAACAATGTAGAAGAATTTATAGGCCAACAAGATGAAGAGGTGAAACAAACTCCAGCTGATGTAGAAATGTTGGAAAATAAAGAAATTGTGGATTATAAGGCAGAGATGACAGGCAGAGTGGGAACACAAATGGTAAACTGAGAAATAAAAGCTGACCTGGATGAGGATTTATTCCTGGGTTTATAGAAGGGAGTTTCTACGGCCTTGAATAATTTTTTGAGATGGGAGAAAGAAGGTTTGAATGGATTTTCAATCTTACAACACCAACAGGATGAAATAAAGATCAAGATTGTTAGAAACGGGGGGGAGGCAAGGGGGGGACTATAAAGTCTGATCAGTGTTATAATAAGAAATATTTCTATAAAATGGACATTTTGCCAGCTCTTGGAAAAAATGATGATTTTTGGAGATTGAATGGATGGGGGCTATAGAAAAAGGTGAGGTCTGTGTGCAATTCTATAGGGGATGGGATAATATTAAGTTTGCCTATACTTGTTGCAAGGAAAATTGAGAGTCACTTCTTTAAATATTCTTTATTCTATTCTATTTATTTTCTTCTCTCTTTTTTTGCAGTTATTTATTTATATCCTGCTTTTATTATTTTAATAAGCAACTCAATGCAACAAATATTTCTAACAGTCCTTTCTCCTATTTTCCCTGCAACATGAATTCTTTGAGGTGGGATGGGCTACGAAAGAGTGACTGACCCAAAGTCAGTCAGCTGGCTTTCAAGGCTAAGGTGGGACTAGAACTCACAGTCTCCTGCATTCTAGTTTGAAGCCTTAACCACTAGATCAATTTTCTGTCCTTTTCTAATTTTAGTTTGTATTATCTTTTAGCACAATAAACTCTTTAATATTTTTTTTAAAAAGTATAACACATTGCAATAGTTCAACCATGAGGTGACTAGGGCATGAGTGACCATGAGGAGAGCCTCTTTATCTAGGAATAAGCATGGCTGGTACACCAGATGTAACTAGGAAGAGGCATTCTTGTCATCTGCTCTTTGAGATTGCACAGCAGTCTTGAGTAGGAAAGTATATCCAAGATTAATAATGGAAGACTCCTAGATCTGCCTTTCTCCAAAACCAACATTCACTTGGTTTTGGCAGGATTGTGTTTCTTCCTCCCCATCTAGACCTACATAGACATTACAGTAGGATATTGATGGCATTACTTGGTGAGCCCTGAGTTGAGACATACAGCAGGGTATTATTCAAGAAAGGATTGATGAAGATTTTGTTATTGTATAAATGAACAGGAATGTGCTTCAGTAGTTTGGGGGGACAAGCTCATCTATTCACAACAGAAGCTTACTGTTCTTGGAGCAGCTTTAGTTCTGCAGCTCATTCTACTAAAGGAAAAGAGGACATCAATAATATGTTTCCCCACTGTCCCTGAAGAATTAGTCCGGAAGCTTGGGAGATATCAAGAACAATACAATAGTGCAGTGTTTCTCAACCTTGGCAACTTTAAGATGTATGGGCTTCAGTTTTCAGAATTCCTCAGCCATCATTCTGGGAGTTGAAGTCTGTGTATCTTAAAGTTGCCAAGATTGAGAAAAACCATAGTAGTAACTGAAGAAGTTGCAGAGGGAAGAGCAACTGGGATGTCTTCTTCTTTTCGAGGAAGTATTCCCTAGATTTAAAGCAGCAGCATATAAAGGAATTATGTGAATGCCATCCATTCATTGTCATTTCCATTTCCAGCATATTCTATGTTGAGACCAACTGTTCTTGCAATTCAAGATATTCTTTATGCTGTGTAGATTCACTTTTGCTCCTTTGGATGTTATCAGACCTATTCTCATAAACATGCTATGATTTACAATTGTTCAGCTTCATGGGGAGTCAACATGGCAAATTCTGATTTCTACCACTTGTAAATCCTGAAATGGATGCATAAGGAGGAGTCTCTACTTATTTAAACATACATGCCTCACCTAGTTCCATCCTTTGCTGCTACAGCTGCAAGTGTATGGGGGTCTTGAGTCTTGAACCTAATAGAAGGAAATGTTCCCAGTTTTACATTTTTTTCATTTTCTGTAATTGCCTGAAAGGGAGGTACCAATCTGTAAAATAATCTATCCATCAAATTTCCAAAATGATTAATACTGTATGCCTAGAAAGTTACCCAAGGCAATGCTCTGTTTAGTAACACCCTTCCCAAAATATTGTACATATGTAACAATATGTTAATAATATAAGGGTAACAGTTTATTCTATCATGTCTGAGAATACAAAGTTTTACAATGAGCAAAAGTGGGGGAAAAAATTCCCTTCTGTCCCTCATCAAGAAGTTCAAAATTCTGCAGCTGCTTCTGGAGCACATCTCCAGAAATGGGAAAGTTCTTGCAGATATTCTCAGCTGCATAATGTCCAAAAGGACATTATGTGAATCTAATTTGGAAAAATGCAAAGCATTTTGGCTACTCTATAGATATCCAGGTAATACTGAATTACAACTTCCAGTTGCCCTATTGAGGCTGCCTAATGGTAAAAGTTACTGGTGGGAATTGTAGTTCAAACTACATCTGGTGGATCAAAGTTTCCCACTCATGCTCAAGGGGACATTGCATTCTGCATTAGGTGGAATTTCTGGGATATCTTCAAGGATAACTTCACACAGAACCGTGTTCTCTTTTTAATTCAGTATTCATCTAAAAGAGAGTTTTAAGCTGTTGTCAGGCTGGTAGGTATCTTCTAAAATGACAGACATCACCATGGTCACCATCATTTCCTTTATTGTTCTTTTGACATCATCACATTAGTAGAAGCCTATTCTGCTGGGCTTAACTGTCTCAGTATTTAGCTGCATATTCTTTTTGGATGTGGAAAAAGTGAACTGGGAAATATATTTTCTTCAGATTAACCTTTTGGGAGGAAAACCAGTTTCTTTCTCCCTTCATCCAGAAAGGTAGCACTCCCTTCATCCAAAACATAGCACTGGCTTTTCAAAATATGAGCAAGCAAAATATTTGGTAAATGTTATGCAATAGCTGTTGCTTAGGCAACCACCACCATGATACACGCAATGCAGTCTCAGCATGTTTATTTTACATTTGTTTTATCTCGTGTGCTGAAAAAGGAAAACCCTACATTTTGATAGGAAAAAAGCAAAGAATAATTGAATATTTGTTAATGTAAGTCTCCCCCACCCCCCATTAAGTTCAATGTGGCTGTGGACCCAACATTGCAATGAGAAATTGTATTCTTTATCATAATTATCTGCAGAGCTCAGCCATATATGCTGAATGATTGGAATTACAAATAAAGGTACAAGTGGACCACAATGAAGCCTGCCCATCAAGATTATATCTTGTGACAGTTGTACGGGTCGGTCACATGATTGACCCTATTTTAAATTTCCTTTTCATATTGCGGCTTTTAATCTGGAGAATACTTCCTCTAAGAGAAGAAGAAATGCCAGCCCCACTTCCCTCTACAACCTCTTGAATTACCAGTACATTAAGTAAATCCCCTTTGTTTTATAAAAGTTGGAGAAACATACTAGTAAGTTGACTGCAGTGGAAATGTGGTAGTTAAGAACTGTGAATGCTAAAACAATGAGTTGGTAAATTTAAGAAAGAAAGAAAGAATAAGAAAGAAAGAAAGAAAGAAAGAGAGAGAAGGAAAGGCAACTGAATGAATCCAAAAAGAGCAACTAGTGCAAGAAAAATAGTAATTTAGATTAATCAAAGAGAAAAAATGAATAAGGGTAAACCAGTGATGAAATCCATTTTTTTTTACTACCGGTTCTGTGGGCATGGCTTGGTGGGCGTGGCAGGGGAAGGATACTACAAAATCCCCATTTCCTTCCCATTCCTGGGTGAAGGATGTTGCTAAATCTCCATTCCCACCTCATTCTGGGGCCAACCAGAGGTGGTATTTGTCAGTTCTCCGAATTACTCAAAATTTTTGCTATGATTCTCCAAATTACTCAAACTTTCCACTACCGATTCTCCAGAACCTGTCAGAACCTGCTAGATTCATCTCTGGAATAAACAATTGCAAAACCAACATATAAAGGAAGGAAGAATGGGTTTAGTGGAAGGGGAAGAAATCCTCAGGGGTTTCCGTGGGAGGTGTGGTAATCTAAAAATGGCTCTGCAAAAGTGGAGCCTTAATCTGCAGCAAAGAACAAAGGTACTGATTAGTTGATTGATTTCTTGGAGTCTTTCTGGATAAGGAGGCAATGGTTATTACCCACATATGCTCTGGGTGGCTGATCTCTGTGAGGAGACTGCAGAACACCAGATTTCTGGGTAGAGCACTAGGAGATGATGGCATTAGCTATCTTGCTTGCTACCTCAGAACAGAATTTGTCTTGACTTGGTTTTCCAAAACATCTAACATGATGGGTACATATGACATATACAATGACAATAACATTTACTTTTTGATTCAGTCAGGTTGGAAATCAATTTTATACTTTGATTCAGGGAACACTTCTTTCTTTCTTTCCTTCCAGTAAGTGGTGAATAGCACACTGGAGTTCATTTACCACCCGCTTCCCCATATCCCCAAATTATAAGACTTGGTCATGCAAATATCACAGGGCTTTTTGATAGTTGCTTCAAAACAAGAAAAGCAAAAAATCTAGATCTCAGAAAGGATAAAAGCCTGCCAGATAGCTCGTTGCCAGGGAAACAAGGTAGTGTCATATTTGTGATAGATAAATATATATATCCATCTAACTCTTTAAGAGAATCGCTGTTCCACAATTTCAAGATTATAACTGGTTGTAACTTGCCAAAGTCCATTAGGATTGGGACAGGCTATAAATATTGTAAAAACAAACAAAACAAGTTTGCTTTTTCCTCTTATTCCTCCTGATGTACATTTCATTTATGGATCAGATCTCATACTAGTACGAGAAGTGCTTTCATTTCTGCAATGAAACAGCTACCGGTAGTTGCTCTGTCGAATGCAAGTAGTGGGTGAGTTGCCTACTGATAAGGAAGGCAGACACAAAGTTAAGAGGACTTTGAGAAGGGAAAAGAAACAGGAGGTGAGTGGGGGAAGAGGGAGAAAAAGAGGCAGCTGACATTTGGGCAAAGCAGCGGGAGGGAAAACAAAGGAATGGAAGGTGATTAATGTAAAAGAACATAAAGTGCCAGTAGCCCCTGTAACAAACTCAGCAAGCATGCTATAAAAAAGTTTGAAGGATGACTTTTGTTTATGTATCTCTTTAAAAAGAAAAAGTGGATTCCAATTCCTTCTGTTCACAGAATATTACGGTACTATGAAATAAAGTTTTATTGTCCATATCAACCAAACCTCTGAATAAATGTGAAAAGTAATATAATACTCTCTAAGATACTAAACTACCAAAAAGGAAACTGACAAAGAAGTACAGGTAGTTATCAACTTACAACTATTCATTCAGAGACTTTTCAAGTTTATGACAGTGCTGGGGACTTCTCTTCATTAACATAGTTGATCTTCAAATCATATCCAGAAACTCTTTTCCAAATGTTCCTTCTTTTGAGTTATATCAGCATTAGATGTGTGCAATTCCCTGTCAACTTCAAAAGAACTGATACAACCCATCACAGGAGGAAGACCGGATTAATCTGTCCATCCCATGAAAGCACTGTATAGAAATGACTTGCAAAACCAGAGGATTCGGCTTCCTGACCTAAAAGATGTTCTACTTCTGAATATACGATATTCTTCTAAATTAGACTCTGGAAAAACTTCCAGTTTGCTTAATATCCTTACAGCCATCTCCCTGGTTATAGCAACTGATAAACTCTTCTAATCTTTTCATGTCCAACCGTAACTTATAGAATTCCATATTTTCACCAAATGTCAACCTGAAGAAAAGCCTGTCATTATTTAGAATATTTATTTCATAAAAATTTTGTTTAGATGTCCACTGGACTTTTGAAGAGATTCTCAATTTTATCATGTTAAAAATGTCTTTATTTTTTCTTAGGCTACTGGGAAGAAAGAAGGCTCAAAAATCATAAAAGGCAAGTGACACATTTTCTACAAACTCCTGAAATTTTCCTTAATGTAATTCACAGCCATGTAATTTGCACGGTATGTCTTGGAGCCACATTTGGTTATTCCTTCTGAGTCTGAGTTCTTAGACAGGAATATGCTAATGTGCATTCACTGAAATGGGGAGAAATGTCTTTCCAATAATGCATTTAATAGCTTGGTTTTGTGCTTGATTCATTTAATTAAAATTGTGTCTAAAAACGCAGACAATCTAATGTTCTGGAATACAGTTAATTGTATGATATAAAACCAACACAAGGAAAGAAATGTCCCAAGTTCCTACAATTAGAAAACAAGAAGATAGAGATACTTGGATTTACTGTAAGAAAAACTCCAAATTCCATATTAAAGCAGTTTTACTAGTTCTATGAGTTCTAAAAAAAAACACAACTTCATTCAGGAAGTAGAGGAGAGGGAGGAAGGGGAAGAAGTTCCACGTATAGCTACAGTCCAAACAATGGAGTAAAGCTTGCAGATTAGTTGTTGGAAGGACAGTAACCATAAAGCTGGTTACATGGTTTTCAGCACCTAAAAATGATGGTTAGTTGGTCTTTCTCTTTTGTGCTATCCAATTGCCTTACTGATCACCACTACTGAGTTTTTTGACTTTAGAATCAGCTAAGGATACTTCATGTTGCAGGTCAACAAAAGATGGAACAAAAAAAAATCACACACTAAACAAATTCCAATTAAGAGTTGAATTCATTTATGCCGGTGAACTTTTAATGATTGGTTTATGCTGTTGATTGTAGCATATGTGTATGGGTGGATGTTTATAATACCAGACAGCACATTGTAAATTTGTGGGTGGTGTTACCTGGATACATGTACTTTATATGCTTATAGCTGTTTTAGTTAGCCAGGCAGATTATAAAATCTTGTCTTCAATGTATAATATTTTCTGACAAGTTGTATTTTAATTATATACTAAAATTCAATATAAAGTGTATGTATTTTGCTATAGAGGAATCCAAATTTATGAAAACTCAGTTCTAAGTAATAAGTATTAATAAAATACTGATAACCGTAGCCATCTAAAAGTGTTCTTAATTAGTAAGATAGACCAGTTTACAGATAATACAGATAATAGATAATACAGAATAATAATTAAATCTATAGACAATTTTGGGGAGTCATAAAAACAGCATACCAAAAAAAGTATCTGCATACCACAAAAACCAAAAACCAAAACCAGATGAAATCTGTACTGACAATGGAATTGTTCAGGGGCAAAAAACCTGTTAGTCTAATGACATTTTCCTCTAATAATATTAATTCTGAATTTGTCTCTCATATTAATTTTTCTGCCTTTCATGTTTCACTTGTTTTTGAGCATCCAATCACTTGAAAGCACTCATAGTTCCAAAGCAAATTTGAGATTTTATAAGTATGAATATAAATAGCACCCGTTCATCTTCTACACTTCACCCTGGAAATGAAATGGGAACATGGAGGTATGTTTGATAGAAATCATAATGTACTCAGAGGCTAATCTAAACTCTCTCTCATTCCCTTTGGAATAATATCATATTGCAAGAAATTATGCCACTGATATCTACTATTAATTTATAAGCTCCCGAAGACAATCTGATATCATCTAATTATATATTTCTAGAAACTTTATATAGCTGGCGTAGAAAACTGCCCATTGACTTGTTTGTCTCAAGAAGTGCAAAGTAGAGGAGTCTTGGTTCCATTTTTATAATGCAGTGACAATCATAGCAATGGACTGAATAAAAAGTTTGAATTAATGTGACATAGAAGAGCCTATTTAAAAAAAGAATATTTTTTTAATATTTTGAAAGATCCATTTATATATTAAAATTCAATATAAAGTGTATGTAAATGTAGCATTTTTATGTTATGTCAGTTTCAGATCAGGTCTTTTGAGGTACTGTGGTTTAACAATGGACCATTTGGAATAAATGGAATTTTGATTGTCAGTGAGATATTTTACATAAGAGAGTATCTTTCTCTTGTTACAGAATACTTGTAGTGTGGAGAAATGAAATTAACTGAATCTGAATTTGTTCCAAGTCATTTTGGTGTATTTCTCCCTCTGTTTTCCTGCTTCAATCATTCCTCCTCCTCCTTTTGATTATACTGCTACCTCAGGGTTGAATTAATTCTTTTTGCATCTATCTCATTCTTACATTTATTCTTGCATTCCTTTTTTCTGTTTCTTCTTAATAATCCTACTATCAGGTTTGATCTGATTTAGGCAGCTGCATTTTATTTCTTAATTCAGTTTTGACAAACTCTGGAGAGGGATAAGAGAACAAAAGGAGAGCAGAAAACACAGAGAGGGAAATGTTAGAAGCTCCAGTTCAATTACATCATTAGTTGAATATAGTATTTAAAATTAATTTTCATCAAGTGTTAGCTCATTCAGACTTTGTAGTTTATAAACCATAGTTTGTAGCAAACAAATAATGTTTGTAAATGTGTGTAAATGTTTGGGTGTTTAAATGTTGTTATACAAGTAGTCCTTGTCTTACAGCCAATCACTTAGCAACCATTCACATTTACAATAGACTTGAAAAAGGGGATTTATGACCTGGATTTGAAGTTCTGACAGTTCGGCACTGGCCAAATTTACAACTGTTTGCAGCATCCCATATCATTTCTTTACAGTTTTGCTGGAAACAGCACTTTTGGCAAAACACCAACCATAACAAACAATTGGTTCACTGAATAATCACATATTCACTTAATGACTACTGCAAAAAAGTCATAAAGTCAGGTGAGTCACATTACTGACCCATTTTTTGACTGTTATGATATATGATTGTATTGAGCAGGCTCCTATGATCGTATGTTGAGGACTACCTGCATATTATTCTCTATATTATTACTAATATGCATCAATGTTTGTTTCTTAGCTTCTCACAAAGAAGATGGGGTCAACCTATTCTCCAATGTGCCTGAAGGCAGGACAAGAAGGAATGGATGAAAACTAATCAAGGTGAGAAGCAACCCAGAACTAAGGAGAAAATTCTTGACAGTGAGAACAATTAATCAGTGGAACAACTTGCCTCCAGAAGTTGTGAATGCTCCAACACTGGAAGTTTT
>JANHFT010006835.1:122483-135132 GCA_032467955.1 Pseudoxenodon macrops | reverse complement strand
ATGCTGTCTAGATTTGCCATAGCTTTCCTCCCCAGGAGCAAGCATCTTTTAATTTCTTGGCTGCAGTCCCCATCTGCAGTGATCTTGGTTTTATATTACAGACTGAAATGTTAGATTTAAACTGGTGACAGTATCGAAGTGCTTTGGCTGATCTCAGAAAAAGCTAGACACAGTCAGACTTGATTAGCGACATGATGGGAGACTTCAAGGAACTCACAGTGCCATGGACTAGATTGTGAAGTCAAAGCATTCCAAGAGAAGACAGGGACATATCACTTCCATATTATTGCCACAATCATTATGTGACCATGTCCATATAGTCATGAGGAATCATGTTTGACTTAAAAGGAAATTTTTCAAAGGAAGCACTTCCCTGTCCTTTGCTGTTGGCATTACATTAATAGGTCAGGCCAAGAAACAGACACCATGTCGGCCTAAAACGATTTTTATATTTTGCCTATAGTAACAGAATCTTACAAATTTCCCTTTCTTTTTATAGATCACACGAATTAGGGGGAATTCCTGCTTGTTTTCCTAACACTCCCCTATTTTCTGGGCTTCTGACATGTTTGTTTACTCAGTGCCTCTCCTCTTTCTGTTGCCATCAAGGTAATTTTCTTTATTCTCTATAGCAATCATCTCAAGAAAAACACAGCAGAGTCATGCCGGATTAGTATTGGATTGATTAGTAATATAGGCTAGTCTGGGAAAGTTAAAAAAAAAGTGCAAACATTCTAATCTACAGGAATCCACCTCAGTGTTGTTGCAAGAAAAGCCCATCTGCCTGTGAAGTCACCAGTTGAGTCCAATTTGAGAGAATTTTAACTTTTTTGGTTTCCTTTTAAATATTATCATGGAAATAAAACCTCCAAAACTTGTGGAACCTCTTGTGAAAGGCAAACATAGAAGTTATTATGTTATTTTTGTAAAAGCATTATGGGTTATACTAATAATTGTTTCTTATTTTTCTGTGACTATAGCCTATTAATCTCCCATTTCTTTGACACTATTTCTTCTTTTCCACTAGATTCAATATTGTTTCTTTGATCTTCATTAGCATGAGAGTAAATTCAGCTGAGATGCGTGATTGGCTGTAATTTAATATTATGCTTAATCTTTCTTAATGTGATTATCCTTTTTTCTAAAAAAAAAAGATAAGTAGATTCCTTTCAGTTTATCTTTAAGTTATGGTACTTAGCAGACACACACAGGATTTTCATATGGAGAGAAAAGAAAGAAAAGCAATATGGGATATGCACAAATTATTTGTTTATATTTTGTAATGGGACATTAGATTTGGAAATCTGATTTTATGTAGAGCTCAGACATTTTTGCCAATCCTTGTCCACGTTATTTCTTTTTTATCCTAATTTATTTTTCCATATGATTAAATTTCAAATGGTAAATAATTCTGAGCTTCAAGCTTCTGTTCAAGATGACATTATTCTGTGTCACATGATAGGACTCTGGGAAACATACCGAAATCCAATTTTGATTTAATTGTGAATCAAACTTTTTTTCAAAATGATCCAGTTTAGATTTCAAACCAGGCAGGAAAGTGATAAGCCAGAATTTGATTTTTGTTCTTATGAGGAAATCCATTGTTTCCTTTACATTAGAGTCAATCACCTACAGTTCTGTGAAAAAGTATCCATTCTTTTCGAATTTTCTGGATTTCTGTTTACCTGTGCCACCAAACTATCAAAACGTCATGCAGTTCTTACTGATGAATAAGGGAAATCCCACCAGAGTTTGATACTTGTTTCATTTATTTCATAAATAAAGTTATCCAACATGTAATACGCCAATGTGAAAAAAGCTAATGGTTTTCATATAAGATTCTTTCTGTGGTTATTCTATTTTTACTCTAATTTCTTTCATTTCTTTCTGCTTCATATCCATTTCCTCCCTCTCCCCAAGATTGACTATTAAAAAAAGGTATGAGTCACATTCAAAAACTTTCATCCCCCTTCTTTTCTAGACTGATTGTGTCTTCATATGGAACCAAATCAATCATACTTTTTAGATTTATATTCATTCCTTTAACATACGTACTTATGAATAGACATGTTTGAGCTACATATTTGAAACAGATCTTTGTGTAAGCACATACCATCACCAGTTTCATTTACTCCTGGGTTTCCAATTGGCCAGTTCTTATGTCTATATTCACTCATCTCATTCTTTCCCACCTATTTTTTCCATGGGTCACATTCAAAATGTGCATTTTTTCCAAAAATAATTTCTATTCCCCCCTCCCTTTTCATTCTGGCAGTAACCTCTGGAATTCTGCTTTCATACTCACCCACAGTTTAGTTGATACTAATTCATACTTTCTGACATATATTTTTGCCCATTCATTCATAATTAAACCCACGTCTTCAGTTTTCTACAGGCATTCATCCAATCAAAGCATCATTCTACAGATTTATTATATTTTTCTTTCACACACCCCAAGATATCTATTTTTCTTTTATGCCTCTCTTCCATTCCACATAACAATCTTCCTTCCATATGTCACATTCATCATGATCTGATGGTCACGGACATTTATCTGCTGCTCCCCATGGCTTTGGTCAGTTACTTTTCACATAACACTTTTTATAATATAGAGAAGACACACAACACATTACTAGTTTTAGTCATGCCACATGCAGCAGTCCTTATTAATGATAAGGACTACCAATCAGTTTAGGCACATTTGCTCCACTTTGCCAGAAGGGCAGCCAAAATCTTTTCAAGCACACTTACACCATTCTAAACAAGCCAGACTCTCACTCCTATCCCCTTACCAGCCACCATATTATTATCTTTAAAGGTATATGCACGGGTAAAATCTTCATGAAAGCTGCATTGCAATGACATTGCGTACACAGAAGAGAGTGAACAAATGTACTATTTTGACCTTTTACTTGTGTGGGAAAACATTAAATTAAAAAAAGGAACCTCCTCAGATCCAACACACCACCTTCGATTTTGCGGCAATAGGGTGATTGTTTTTCCCCCCTAGCCATCATTGAAAGATTATATCTTATAAATATAAATAATAATAAAAAATAGATTCTTTTATATTTCCTTTATTTATATTTTTTTAGTTTAAGAATTACACACTAGCCAACATTATATATTTACATGCTGAAACTGGCTGTAATAAGTTTAGTTTCAAGAAAATATCTCTTATGTGCTATTCAATTTACAATAATCATTTTACTACCTCTATTATTCCAGAGGTTAGCAGTCCTTCTGAGAAAAAACATGAAAATCTGATGCAATGTTATCCACTAATATTTTGCATTTTCTAGCCATTGGAAAATGTGCATTATGTGCATATTAGAAAGGCTACAAGGTCATTAGTAAGTCTCATGATTACTACATTATGGAGTAAATAGTATTAGGTTAAAAAAAGAGGAAGAGGAAGGATGCAAAGACAGTACTAACAGAATCATTTAAACACCCATGCAAATTAAAATTGTGAAATCTCAAAATATGGTCAACTATGATAGAGTTCTTAGATGTCTTAAATGCTTGCATGAACTAAAACTATATGATGGATCTTAAATGTATTCCCTGGTGAATCCTTCAATGGCACTAACAATGCAAACATATATAATGCTGCTAAATTTGAATTAGAGAACTTTGCTGATGAGCAAAACATTTAGAAGAAATTGAATTTAACTGTAGGTATTTGGAGTTAAGACTTAAAATAATAACATTAATATAGATTCTTTATCAAAATACTTAAATAATTTGACACATAAAATGTGTTGCATATAACTTGCAAAGTTAATCTACTCCACTTTATCATGAATTAATTAACTTGGATTATAAATACCATTGGTATAAGCTATAACATGGTAATTACTTATTAACATTTTATTCATTCCTCAAAAATTCTCTTGAACATTTCCTAGTGCATTTTTGTTAAACTTTACCTTTGGTGTTAAGCAATATCTTGATAGAGTTCCCTTTAAATATATTTCTTAAGTAAAGATTCTTTGGCATTGGGTGGATTGGGTTGGGCTGGAAAGGAACAGAATGCTAAACAATGACAGACAAATTTCTTTGTACCAGACAGTCTCTAAAAGACAGTGGGAATTCTCATGTGCACAAGGAATGTGCTTGATGTCTTTCTGAGAATAATATTACGCTCATGAGAAAACCAAGTCCTTAAATCTATATTATATCCATTTCATTTCCTGGAAATCATCAGTATTATTACTGTGTCTGGATAAAAGACTGCCATTGTGCCCAAACGATAGGATTTTCTTTGTTCCTCAACCTGAGCAACTTTTTAAGATGTGGGGATTTCAGCTTCCAGAATTTCCCAGCCAGCATGGGTGGCTGATGAATTCTGAAAGTTAAAGCGCACATATCTTAAAAGTTGCTGAGTCTAAGAAGTAATAAGATATTCTATTAAGGACTCATGGTACACTAGACAGACTACTTTCTAACTACAGGTATGGTCTCTTTAAGTCACTTGGTAGCCCCAACTTTCTTCAGAAGTTCCTTTAAGTCACACTCCCTAGTTAATGGCAATTCTTCCTAGTTAATGGCAATTTCAGAATTGCAGGCTTAGTATTAATGGAAATCAAAATAGGCTCATGAAAAACCAAGGCTGCAATTCTCAAACTGCATGTAGCTCCAATTTTCCCAAGAAGCTCTGAAGAATTAGCCTTATTCATTTCAATATCAGACCCCCCCAACAAATCTCTAACTTGCAGCGCTTCAGAGATGCTAATATAAGCATCATATCAACATATCTATTCTGAAGTATCCACATACCCCTGAATTTCCATGTGCACCAGAGTCAATGGATAATGGTATTCATTAAGCATTTTTATCAGTTCTTTCTTCTCGCCATTTACAGATGAACTGGTTACATTGATACTGATTTAATCATTTAATGCCAATCTTATTATTTGTAATTTTGAAATTGTCCTCTGAAATCCAAGTATTATGCAAAAGGGTGTTTAAATTGTTCTGCTAGAAAACTGCAATTACTGTACTTAGTTTTAAAAAAATCACTGAACAAATACTCTTTCTATTGACATCTCATTTACAGCTTATTTAAATATTTACATGATTTTAGGACACTAACCTAAACCATAAATAGAATCAACTTTTTGCCTTACATTAAAGTACAAATTAGAAGTTAAAAATGTTAAGAAATCTGATAATATTTACAGTTTTTTTGAATTACGATTGCTCACATTGTATGACCTATGTACAGATAGCAAAATGTTATGATCACTATTTTTAAACTATTGTACCTGGACCCTCTTGTTCTTTTCTCCCCGGAGAAATATGTCATAGTTTTGCTTTTCCTGTCTAGGTATTAGGACTTTTAAAAAAGTTAGTAGAGATGCTTTCATTGAAAAATAAATAAATAAACAAAACAATGTGAGAGTTAGCCTCTGCTGAGATGGTAGAAGATACAGTACTATCGCAATATCCACTGTGAAATGCTTCATAAGATTTATATGCATTGATCTGCTGATATAGAAATGCCCAGTTACCCTGTATAGTAAGATTTTAACTACATTAATAATTTATGTTCTCAAAAAATATTCACATATTGGTTGACTATAGAAACACAACTGTTATTAGCTTATTCCTTTTGAAATACCAATGCAAGATTCTAGCTCAAACCCAGGCAATTAGGAGCACTGCAGAGGCTGTAGGTCTGCAATGCTAATTAAAAAGGAAGTTGGACTGGACTTTATGACGTCTCTAGCTCAGCCTTGATCTTTCTCTCAAGAGGATAAAATAGAGACCATTTCTCTCAACAACTCAATCCACATGTCTTTCCCCTTTCTTGCATCTGCTGGGGGCATCTCAAATTACCTCTCATCATTCAAGAATGATGGCCATCCTATTAAGAATGGGCAGAGGGACATGGATGGAATCTGGGACTGCTGCTTTCTTCAATCATATACTGCTTCTTTTAACATCCCTCTATAGCACCAAACAGATGTAACAGAAGATGTAAATGTGGTCCTGCAATTTTATTGTGGCTGCAAACACTTGCAGGAAATCGGAATTTTGAACTGTCCCATCAACATAAGAGACACCAGTGTCAGAAGCTGTAAATATGGAGACAGCTTCTCCCCCACCTTACTCAGCAACCTGCCCACTTGGTTTACATATCAATGGGAACATATATCCATTTCTATGCACAAACTGGTTTCACTAGATTAGGAGACCGTGTAAAAATGCATATGTATGTGTGTGCATGTCTTTGTATGTGTAGGTACACACACATAAGATATAAACACATATATGTGTACACATTCAAGAATATATATAAACAAGTGGAAATATGTCTTTATTTGTATCATATATGTAGATAATGATCTGAGCAGGCTTACTTAAATTAATTTCACTAAGTGGGAAATTGAAATCTAAGCTTATTTTTAAAAAAAGAAAAAGAAAATGTATATTTTACCTAGCAGGCTCGTTTTCCTAGATATATTTAGCTGGCTAGCAATATGTACTTGCTCTCATGTTATCTATGCATTGTGCTTTTGTCTGGCTGCTTTTATATATTAGAATGTAAAGATTCCCAGATATGTCTTTCAATGCTATTATTCAAACTTTGCTGAAAGTGTTCAGAATGACATTGATTCTCTCTTCCCAGTCATTTAAACTACCATGTCTATAGAAACATAGCTTTCCTTAGACAAACATAAATATGGCACATGAGTTTTAGTTGAAAAATGCATATTAAACTTAGTAGCAGTCATATACAGAACATATTTACAGAGCATTAATCTGAAAGTTATGGTTAAAACTGTGCCATATTATATAGTTGTAATTGTGTGATGAATTTAATATATGAAGAAAAAAACACCTTAATTGCTGGCTAGTATGCATCCAAAACCTGAAAAAAAGTAATAATTAAAGGAATAAATTATTAAGCAAAACATGGCTCTAAACCAAATCAAACCAAAGTATATTTCAGTTAAATTCAATGGTAATAGCTTATTTCAATGTCCTTTGTGAAGTAAACTGTATAATGTTTTATTCTCTACCACATGCTGGTATTAGAGGAGATAAACATTTTTTTGTGTTATCCTCCATTTGCCCACCTTACTTTAAACCTCATTTTAATTTAAGTTCCTCGTATCTCTTTGAATTAATTTATTCAGAAATGTGATTTCTCATTTACTCCTGGAAGCATCTTCCACTTAATAACATAAATGACCTCATGGAGGTGAATATGTACTTTCTTTGTTAGCCCCCAGGGTAAAATTCACCCTCTCCTTGGAAAGGTTAGAAAATATTATGGCTTGTAATATAAACTTCCAGCTATGGTAAAGTGCAGTTTTAGCAGCTGATTCTGTAGTTTTTCTAAGGCTGGCTTGTTGAACCAATCTGAGAAGAGAATAAGGATAGAAAGGATTTTCTTTTCTAATGTCTAAAAATCCTAAGGTTGATAGTTTTCACATTTCTTTTTATAAAATTAATGGGCAATTTCAGCAAAAAAAACCAAAACCATACACACAAATGTAGCAAAACCTTATTTGTCCCAAAAGATGATTCAGAAGGGATCTTCTAAAACACTGCCCATCTGGTGGACGGAAACATGACAAAAAGACAGGGTGCTCAGTGCTTTTGTGCCTGAGTCACAAGACCAGCCTTTTCACAAAGTGTGAAGTTCATAATTCTCAAAGCTCAATTTTAAAGAATATTACAGAGAAATAAAAGAGTCCTTTGTGCTACTAAAACCATCAGCTGGAGGAAATATATACATACGTACATACAAAAAAAATGTTAATAAAAAGAATATGGAATATGGTTCCAAAAGATACTCATCCCCAACTATTATAATCCATTTATTTCCTGAAACAAGTTGATCTTCTGTTCCAGGAAGACATAGCTACCTTATATGAATCCCATGCAAGTTCCATTGAATCAATTAAAGGATAAAGATGAACAAATGAGAGCCATATAATTAAAAATTATTATATGAGAAAAAAAGGGTGTAGAGACATTTCTTGAACTGATGATGAAAATAATTCAGTCCCTTCAGCTGGAAAATACATGAGTAGCTCTCTTCCATTCATTGTCCTCTCTTTAAAAAAAGTTGTAAAACAGAATGCAAAAGTATTGAGTGAAGAAGATAATCCAGTTCCTTACAATAAGCTTACTCTTTTAAGCTTTCTGTATGCATATCTAAATAAATATCTGAATTATAAAAAGTTATGATCTACTCAATTTCTTTTAAACATGAAGGAAATGCAACACAAACTATAATTTAGGAAATACTTTGATGATCAAGATTTGTAATATGCATGATACTTGTGGTTTACTTGATCCTTGTGTTTGACAACATTTGGCACAGCTTTCTCTGTTGCAGAAGAAAGTACAAAGCACTGAGAGAAAACTACCTATGAAGAAACTGTGGCCCACTCTCATTTGGCACTTATACATAGAAGGCTCCTAGATATATTTAATGGTATACTGTTGGACATATTGGCCATCTCCAAAATACTGTAGCTCTATGGTTCACATCATGGTAATCAATATGCTGACTTTACAATATCTCAATTAAACGCTTCCCAATTATGTGTAAGTTGCTTTCATATTTTCCAAAAAGAACTCTTCAGTTCAATCAACAACTTGATACATGTCTTCATAGTATGATGGCAGGCATTATGACTTATACTGCAGCTTCAAATTAACATTAAAAAAGGTGAAATATGAATATGATTTTGATATAATATGACCGTATTCTTTCCATTCAAATAATGCTGTTTAACCCAGATGAGCATAGAAGCAGAAATTGCTCTAAGAATTCAAACCTAACTTTTTAACTTCCTTCCTTTTCAATATCATCCAAAAATGAAATGACCAAGTTTCAGGTCTGTCTCCAAACATCAAATGCAATTATATATCTTTAAAAGCCAGATTGTATACATTTGTACGTAACTTGATAGGCTTCACAGTTGTGCAAAAGAAATCCAAACATTACTGAACAGGTTATAGAGTGGCCAGCAAATAAGGTGTTTTAAAATAACTTGTCCTGAATAGATTTTGTTCTCCCTAAGTCCCACATTTGGCTGTACAATCAATTTTGAAGAGAAATCCAGTTCTTGATATTTGTGTGGCTTTCTTTGTATTTAGTTCACATAGTAAAGCCAATAGACAATATTGAAGAAAGAAAAAACCACCGGGAAGAATATGCGTGACCATCGATCTATGGCATTTACATCAGTCAAGTCAGGGATATTAATTTTCAACTGAGAAGCACGTCTCCTTAACCGGCTTTTCTTTTGGGCCACGTGCCGTTCCAGAGCGTTACGACCAAAGCTGTGTCTTGGTAAACCAGCCTTCCGATACTGGATACTTGAGGTATCATAGGCCAGCATCGTGCTCCTAGGGTCTCCAAGCCCTATAACAGCTTCAGAGGCAGCCATCTCGTTTTTAATTTCAAGCGTGCTCAACAAAATGTTCTCATGTGGGTCCATCTGGAAAACAGAAGAAATTGTCTTAATGTGTGAAATCAGCTACCAAACTCCACCAATTATTAAAAGTCTGGATCTAAGCAATTAAACACTCAGTGCTGATCAAAAGAGAAGCATACACAGCAGGGCTATGCGATGCTTCAGATTTGAAGTCAACTAATGCTTTGGTGCATTAAACATTCAGTTTCTATCTCCTTAAAATAGCTACATCCTTTCTTGAGACAGCAGAATTCCCAAGAAATTCCAGGGAAATATGTGCTCCGTTTAAGCAGTTTTAGACAAGACAAAATGTATGTCTCATAATTTCCAAAGTCCCCTTTTGCTTTCAAATCTGAAACACTGCACAGTCGGAATACGGACACAGGCTGGTAAAAAAAATTTTTTTCATAGCTCAGGCAAATCGATTATGTGACACATTTCAGTAGCTTTATTTGGTTACTGAATCTCAGAAGTTTGTAGTTTTGCCACTGTGAGCTAATATTTGTTGGCCTAATCATTTAGTTCTGAACATCTTAACAGTTTTTAATGAGCTCAAGAATAATGTAGCAGGAGATAGTGCTGGTATTCACCTACTTTCCTCAAGACATTTGTTATATTTGTTCTGTTGTTTGTATGCAGGACTAACTTCATCAAAAATAATTTTGAAATTTGCAGTTGGGTGGGTGGCGGCTTACAATGCTCACTTTGGTATAAAGATAATTAATTTTTCATTGTCAGAGAAACTCTTATGTTTACACTGGTACCATCAAGGTTTATTACTGAGGATATCACTGAAAATCAATCCTGGATCATCTTATTAATGCAATGACTAGGCATAGCATGTAGTTGTAATTCAAAAGCCAAAATAACCAGGCATTCATTTTATAGTAAAATCATATTGAAAGTTAATATTATTTTTAAAGTATTTTTAATTAAGAGAAAAGCTAGTTTGATGTAATGGTTAAGGTATCAGGCTAGAAATTAGGAGATCATGAGTTCTGATCCTGCCTTAGACACAAAGGCCAGCTAGGTGACCAGTCACTTTCTCTCAACCCTAAGGAGACAATGGCAAACCATTTCTAAAAAAACCTTGCCAAGTAAACTCTATAGACTTTTCCAGGCAGTCTCAGAGAATCAGATACGAATAACAGGGGGGAAAAAAGTGAGTCCAGGATTATCAATATTTCTAATCTCACGTTTTTGCAAATGCTACTCTCAGCTATTCAGAGGTAAATATGGGTTATACTTTCATTGTCTGTGAGTTATTGATTAAAAATAGCACCAATGTTTATCCATGTTAGGAAAAAGTGTATTCTTAGTTTGTAATCATTTGATTTCCAGTTATGTAAGCTTTAAATGTATTTTTCGAGGTAAGTTTATATTCAACTTAATGTTGATACGCTGCGTATCAGTTTAGAAAACTATTTATGTTGTATTTGAAAACAAAAGAACTTTAGAAAGATTTTATAATATTTGTGAGTCATCTTAAGAGATATCAAACTGACTCACATGGTATGCAACATTTTGGTGAGAATGGAGCAGTTCAATCCAATTTTCTCAAAACTATGGAATGCATTGCCTCTTAATTGCTTTTTTATACCTCAAGATTAAGAAAATGAAAATAATCAAAGTTTTTGAAGGGCTGCCTTTCTCCAATGGTCTTTACCAGTCAAATCAAGTCTGACAGAAGGATAGTATGCTTCAAGTCCTGTCTTTCAACTAATGTCATCTTTTGGGACCCAGGAAACAGGCCTTTTCTGTCACAGGACTTGCCCTTTGGAGCTACATACCCTCTGGGACAGCCCCATGACTGTGATGGCGAACCTATGGCACGCATGCCAGACATGGCACACAGAGCCCTCTCTGTGGGCACACACAGCCCAGCTCCAATCACATTTTTCCATCGCATTTCACTCAATCATTTCCAACTTCTCGTGAAAGAAAAAGATCTCATGAAGTTGGAATTGATTGAATGAACTTTTTCACTTGCGTGCATCACAATGGGGAAGACAGGGTCCCATCCTCCTCCTGAAGCCCATTATGACACGGAACCACAATGCGACCCATGCGGCTGTTTCACACCTCTGCTGTGGCCTGTCACAGAAAAGGGATGAAAGAGCTGTCAACCTTGTTGTGGCGGTGGTGATGGGCGGAGCGAAGCCCCCCTGCACTTGCCTTTGTGTGGCAACAGCATTCTGCCTTCATCGCAATAAATTTTCTGTTGCCGCTAGCAAAGACAGCTGGGAGATAATGATGGGGGTGGATCTTGCAGGGTAGGGGCCATCCCCCAAGACTGGCCTTCCTCAACGGTGGGGCCAAGAGAAAGAAGGGGGTGGCGTGGGGAAGCACTCCGCTGCCACGGCCCAGCGCCGAGCACAAAAGCCCAGTGGGAGGGGTGTCTGGCCCAATAGAAGCACCCCCATTGGCGAATCGGACAGTGGAGAGGCCTAGCCCAGCTCTCACAGCGGGACACTGTTTGGCACCTCCAGATGTGAGCTGCCATCTTTGAAATGTGCCGTGCCTTTGAAGAAGCCGGGCAGCAATGGCTGGGGCCATGGGAGGCAGCAATCCGGGCCTGGAGGAACGTAGAGAGTTGCAGGCCAAGTGCTGGAGGGTCCGAAGGTGCGCTCCCATACTGTCCCAACACACGTTTCCAGCACACACTCCTCTGTCCTGAAGTGGGATTGAGTGGGGGGTAGGGGGAAGGGATCAGGGGGACGTCTAGGAGGAGAAGCCTGGCTGGCTTAACTTCTGGCATGGGGTGGGGGAAGACCCAATAAAAATCCAATTTCCCCCAATAAATGGGGGAAATAAAGGCCCAGTGGTCCAGAGTCATCGGAGAATCAGAGAGGAAATCATTTGAAATCTGGACAGGAGGCTATTCAGAGAGGGATCTGCCTGGGTCTTTTCTTCCCTCCCCCTTAGATTTCTCCGTCCCGGCTTTCTTCCCTAGCCTCGTTTTAAAGGTAGGGGGAAGCAAGGTGGGACAATAGTAGCTAAAAGGTTGCAAGGGGAATTAGGGTTAGGGTTTATTAAAGACAGGGATGGGGAAAAGATGGCATTCCTTTCCCAAGGACACAGGAAAAGTGGAATAAAAATAGGTGTGTGTGTGTGTGTAAATAACAGCCCAGGATAGCTTCAGCCACAAACAACAGCTGCTGTTATTTTTGCTGAGAGCTTCTAAGCTACACAGCATTCTTTAA
>JANHFT010006835.1:111230-122383 GCA_032467955.1 Pseudoxenodon macrops | reverse complement strand
TGATTGAAATTCCTCACAAAACCTCATTATTCAGGTTAAATTGCCATGTTGGCACTTTGTGATAAATAAGTGGGTTTGGGGTTGCAGTTTGGTCCCTCGGTCCCTAAAAGGTTCGCCATCACTGCCCTATGACAACTCTCACTGCTGACCTTTGAGGAAGCCCTTAAGGTTGTTTTCCCAGGCATGGGGGGGGGTGTGTCAGGAGATTTGGCAAACACGTGATGTGCTGATTGATTGGTTTCCTTGTTTGTCATTTTAAGTTTCTAATACTGATTTGTTATCTTGTTATTATTTAGTATTATTTTAACTTGTAACAAACTATGGGCCCAGAGTTATATTTGTGAGATGGGCAGTCATATGAATCAGTTACAACAAATAATCTAATAATTGTGGACAAAATACTGCTACTCCAGTAATTGACTCTAGGAACCCTGGTGATCCAACCGTGCTGAGTGGATCCACATATCTAAACAGTCACACACATCTCAATTAGATATGGATCACAATGACAATGCTGTGCATCACCAGTGCTTTGTTTTTAAAAGGGAGTATGTTGGGAAGACACATGGATGAAGGGACGTATGTTTGAAAAAATATTCGCATCCATATTCCTGGCAACCTGAAAACTTGAGATCTGCAAGCAGTTGGTTTGGTAATAGATGAGTATGTCAACCTGCCTACTGCCGTAGGAGACAGTGGCATAATTGCTTTATATCAGGGTCCACAAAACACATAAACGTTGCATCAGTCTCTCAGAAATATTCAAACAAACAGTACTAGGAATTGTGAATTTTACAGACAATGTTTCATGCATTTGCAGAAATGTGTACATTAATATTATTGGGTTAAATATGATATTGTCAATTATTAAATTGAATTTGATAATTCTGGTCAGAATGTCTGGGACTGTTCCTTTATCATTTCATATGAAACAAACATATTGAGAACCAAGCATATCATGTCTGCATTCCCTTAAGAAATGTATATGCATAGGCGTAGCCAAGTCATTTTTCAAGACATTACCACTTCATCCTTGAAACCAAAAGTCAGCTAGCCACTCCCCAAACAGGTAAATGGGTAGGGATGATAATATTTACACAGTACAGACAAATGTGCTCAGTATTTCCATGTGAATTTCATGGAACTAAACACTGAAGAATTCACCATTTGCCAAATGGTAAATTATTTAAAGTTTAAGTCACTATATTGAAACAGTTTAAAAGGAAAAAAGTTAACTCTAGGGTACAGTTGTGAAACAAATAACATTTTCATTAATATCAGAAATAAAAGAGGAGCATTGGTTAATTTGGGGAAGAGTGGTTAGGTTGTATGGAGTGAATCATACAAGCAGGGTGGGCAAGCTTTCTGAAAATTTATTTTTTATTTCTTAATTTCCAGTCAATGTCCAAATTTTTAACCAATCTTCAGCCTTCTTTAGATCTCATAATAATATGATATATTTATATAAAGATAAAAAGGAATCTGAAAATTTTCATATGGCCAGCTCTGAAGATTTGTATGGCTGCTACCGAGATGCAATTTCAGTTAACACAATATGAAGCTGGCACATGTTTAAATAATTTGGAAGAAAAATATTTTTTTGAATATGTCATTTTGTATGATTCATATTTTATTCTTGTAATCAATTTTCTGCAATCAAATACTTGTCAGATGATACTACTATTTGAGAAGGCTGGAGGCATCTACTTCTCTTCTAAAAACACACTGGAAATCATTTACTAGCAGAAAATTAGTAATGGATGAACTTCCAAAGAAAGATAGAGGTTTTGTATTATAAACATTAAGCAAACATCACTTTCCCAAAATAGGAGGTAAATTTAATTGATGAAAAGCAAATTGAACCAATTTTTGAGGTTGATTTGTGTTTTTGATTAGGAAAGTAATGCTGAGTTTCAGAACAACAGAACAGGTTCACCCATTTCTAATGCAAATGTATGCTTGTAACAAAAGAAAAGCTTACAATACAACAGTGAAAAACATTTATTCTGCAGGCGCTTTTCATCCAGAAGGATCCCAAAGCGTTTTACAGACTTTAGAAAGCAACATCACTTCACCAAGTGCAGTCATCTGAGGCAAAAATGTGGGAGCTATCTAACATTGCCAAACAAGACAGTGTAGTTCAATATAGGAAATGAAGAATGCATTATCAGTTAGAACTAGGTGGTGATTGGGTAAATGATGTGGAGACGATTCAAAAGAACGAACACCCTTTGCAATTCAACCAAAAATCTTGGCATGAAGATGCCAGGTCACAAATAATGAGCCATTATTGGGTCTGCAATGAGTTCAAGCCTTCAGTTTTACATCCCTAAGGATAAAACCATTAAGAAAACAATAAAATATACCTTTGTTGAATACATTTCTGGACAATGATATGTGCCAATTATTCTTCTGTCCTGTAAGTTAATAAAATCAAAACCAGTTTCCTTAGAAAAAAATCAGCTGTTAGTTTTCATTAAAATTAAAGCACTATAGGCTATTATTGTAAACTAGACACACTAATTAAAAGCACAGGGCAGTGTGAGCCAACAAGCAGCAGAAGTACTGTAGGTCCTTGTTTTAGAAATGCTGTTGTTGTCTTAGCCCTGACACTGTGGACAACATGTAGTTGTAATGGAAGTAAATATAAGTGAGTGTATATATGCATGTATACACATGCACACATTTATCCAAACTAGTAGGCATTGGAACTAGCTCAACCCTCTCCCCTCAACATATGAATTGAAATGACGTGAAAATAACATTAAGAAGGCGCTTAAGGATTATACAGCAATAAGACACAGACTTTAGATGTAGCATAGGATAATTCCATAGGAAGAAAGCTGAAAAGATAAAAATGGATGAATGAGTAAAACAAAAATGATGAAAATATAAAATGAATACTGTATTAATACTCAAATTAGTAGTCATGGAAGCATCTTATAATCACCTTAAATCATTACATGGTAAATAGCACAAGTAGACCAAAAATCAATTATACAATACCCTGAGGTACTGCTGATTTTTTTTCTTTATATACTTACTGGGAAAGGCAATTCCAATCAGTTCCTAGAAACTCCAAAATGATGGCTATCTAAAGGAGTTGCATGTAACATTTTAATATATTAATGAGATGAGTTCTAATATCCTAAAACTATGTTCATTTGTAACAAAGGGAAGTAATTATTTTTCTCTGAGAGTAATTTTCATAGACTATTATTTTCTGGCTGGCTGAAATTTGTACACTGTTCACTTTTTTCTTTGATATCATTGTATAACTAGTATGCTAAGACATGTGAGTTGTATCATTTTGTTGCTTGCAAAAAATAGCATGGAAAATCAAACCATTCACAAAATTTCATCCTGATGAAGGGAACAATAAAACATGTGGGAGATGTATGCAATATTTAAATTGTCTATCCCCTAATTCAAAGAAGCCTTAACTCCAAGTTGTTATAGAGTATAATTGAAGGTGCTAGTTAGTTTTAAAGTACTATTTGGCTCAAGGTGTGGTTATCTATAACATGATCTATTATAGGGAATGCGACCTAAGGGTTTCTAGTCATTGAAAAATATAGCCAAAGGACCCCTATCTTTTACATAATTAAAATATATTTTGAAATAAAACTGAAAAATTTAAAGTCCAATTGCATCCTGATTAATTGTTCTGTCAGGAAATTTCTCCTTAGGTAGGTTGATTCTATCCTTGATTAGTTTCCACCCATTGCCTCACGTGCTTTGGAGAATAGCTTGACTCCCTCTTCTTTGTGACAACCCCTCAGATATTAGAACACTGCTATTATGTCTCCCCTAGTCCTTCTTTTCATTAAACATGATCTTCCCTTTCCCTTCTCTTTCTTCTCCCATTCCCTTATTATCAAAAATATACCAAACTATTGATCAGAGGAGATAGATTGTCATCAACACCATAATGGGCATCTATTAGAAACCAAAATAAAGAAACAAAATGTGTCCCATCATCATAATGCAAGCCCTGGCTGTTTGTGCTTGAATCCTCACTTCAGAAATAAGTATATAGGTCACAGGGTGTATGTTGAAATGTATTGCCACCTTTTCCCCCCTATGTCCTGTGCACTACTTATTTAACATCATACATAACAATGCCTCTTTCATTGTGTTTTTTTCTGCTTAAATAATACTATGTTAGGGTAGCTATTTCTTCATTTGATTTATTAAAACTGCTCAACTCAAAAACAATTTGTGAAGCTTACAATATGTCCAATATGTATGTTAGAACTCTATTAAAAACACATGACTGTTGGAACAAAAATAGCACTCCCCAACATACACCCCCCCAAAAAAACAAACTTGACAAGGGCTTCCACAGAATCCTAAGCCTCGTTCTGGGAACAGAATCAAATCTTAAGAGTCTTCTGGAACCCCAGGAGAATGGAAACTATGTATATCTCCAGACAGATGCTATTCCAGAGGGTTGGACAATTTTTAGAATAATTCCCATTGGAAATATATTTTTGTTCTTTCTAATAGACATAATCAAAACAGCTTGGAGTGCAGCCAAGCAAGCCCAATGACTGTTCTAGTCTCCTAACATTTGAATTGCTGTTCATGTTTAATTATATCTGTCTTGGTTTTGCCCTATCAACTAAACTGACTACAGTTCCATGACACAAGGAGCTACACACACACACACACACACAAACACAGACACTAAAAGGTCTGTGCATAAACTGGATAAATTGGGTCCTATAGGCAATCTTTCAGGAATGCAATTGTACCATCTGATTCATTTCAGAGAGCCTTCTTTAGATCACTATGCCACCATTCTAGGAGAACAAATGCTAGACTGCTTAAAAATGAGGTGATTAAGTGTAGATAGAGTTAAACAGGTACTTATATATGGATCCTGAAATTTGATCTTAGCTGAGAGATAGAAGACATTATCAACTTTACTTCCAAAGAGCCTGAAGCTCTAAATAGAACATTTCCTGAACCTTTGAATTAGGAATACTTTAAAAATCAAATTATTTTGAATTTCTAACATCATGTTTTCAGCATGAACCCTACTCTTATTTTAAGCATTTGGGGAGTGCAAAATTATCAGAATAGCAATATTTTACACTTGAAGCAGCTGTTTCCCACTCAAAACAGGCTGTTTTGTACTCAACGTTTTGATCCAAAGCATTTGTGCACCAGTATTTTGTATGTAAATGTAGACAAAAAAAAATATCCTCAGATAAAATATGTTGCCTGAGAAGAGTACTGCTGTGGCAAGAAGTATTTAATTTTCCAAATGTACTGGAAGTAAACTTTCTGACGATGTAATAGGACTATTCTAATCAAAAGGAATTTCAGAAAAAAAGAAGAAAAAATAGTCTTGAGACACTCAATTTGTCTGAAAGCAGGATAAGTCTTCAAAACGAGAATAAGATGAGGCTAAATTTGGTGCAGCAGAAGCAAGCAAAAGAAAAAACTGGAGTTGGAAAGTGGGCTGAATCCAGCTGCAGAGGGAAAAAAATCCATATTTTTCATAATACAGTGTAACATTATTTGAAAGACAATTTCACAGCAGCTCAGAATTCAGCTGAATTAACCTCTATTAAGGCTTTTCCTTCCTTATTATCCTTTCCAAACTGATGAAAAACTGAAAAGAAATTATGTAAAGCCATCTAAGATATTATCTGTCTGTATGTTCCCCCCAGCATAATAATCCTCTAAAAATGAAGAGAACTGGACCAAAATTGGCATATAGGAAAAGAAAAATCAAGCTTTAAAATGGTGCTACTCTGGTTGGGGACTATCAACCTTGTGAAGTAGTCCAGACAAGAAATGTGCCCAGCAGCATTAGCTCTACTTTTATTGTAAGGTTACATTAAAATAATTTTGCAAGTACATTTCCCTTCATTTTCTTTGCCATGTCTACATTTCTGTTGTGGGCTAAGTTGTTGCTTATCTGACCGTTGCCTTAATGGGGATCTTCCCTTTGTCTCCCAAAGGTCATTTCCACAAACTGTTATTTAAAAAATAATAATAAAAAAAAGAAATACATTCCCCACTGCATCCCTAAGGTCTTTTTTCTTGCTGGTGACATAATCCTGACCTGTTCTTAAGAAGTTGGAAAGAATTCCATGATTCTTCCCTTATTTTGTTTATTGATTTACACGCATCTTTATGTCCTCTAGATTCTCACAATAAAACAGTCAACAAGATAAAACATATCATTTGGCCTCTCATCCAAAAGTAATCCTCCCCTGGTGTTATGGTTTTTAATTATGTTGCACCCCTTGTCTCGAAGGTTTGGAAAAGTCAGTCTTATTGCTTTCTAAAATGATTGCAGGAATGTGGCTGTCCTAATCTTAGTTGAAAGAGCAGGCTATATTCCAAGTAATTTTCATCTGTACCTCTATTCTGAGTGGTCATTTATCTTATTTTATAAAGGGGAATCTCTAATTTGAAATCAAATTAAATGTAATATTTAAGCTCATGAGAAAATAAGGAAAGAACAAAATACTTGAATTTGCCCATCAACATAATACCTAAACAGCATACTCAGCAGATCAAGAGTCTGTGGTCATACTCTCTATAATGAGTTACACTGCATATTTATTTCACTCAGAGATTGTTTCTATGTCTGCACAAAAGTTATGGGAATCTTTGCATCCCACCCCCTTTCTTTTGTTGCTATTTCTTGATAGAGATACTCAAAATCGTGTCTTCTTATTCTACCTTCTCTAAATCTTTTGGTGAATGTATTTGTTTCCCAGTGCATTCAGAAAATCAAAATGGGCAGTTATGTAATATATCTAAAATAATTATAAAATGATTTAGATAAAATTCCTTTATCTCTAAACTATGCAGCAGTTCATAGATAAAAGAAATGGGAGTTATAAGTGACTCTGGCTTGCAAGTGAACAGCTTTAAAATAGTTTCAGGTAACAAATTAAACAATGATGATGAAATTTTGTAATCAATATATTACGGTATATATGTGTGTGTATGCATGTATAAAATCTAGTAGAAGAAATGAACACTATCTGCCACAGATTTCTATATATTTTCATGTATTACTGCTTAACAAATTCTTTCATTAGCATATGTGTATTGTTTTTTCCTAGTCTAGTAAATATTTGATAATTACAATTTTAAACATGCTAGTGGCAAGATTATGGCAGGTTTACTAAATTAATTAGAGCAATAATAAGGGGAAAAAATATTGGTGCTCCCCAAACAGAAAATGGGGCGAAGCTGTGTATTTCATAGGCCCCAAAGAAGCTATCCATGAAAAAAGCAAAGCTAAGACATTATTGTTATAGAATTATACACCCTATGTGAAGAATGAAGAGAAAAATGTTCACCAAAGAAAGCAGAGTTAAATGTAATCTGAAGCAAAGTAAATCTAAGATGGTAGAGTATAAGAATATGAATTAAGATTCCATGAACATGTTAAGTATAAATACATTAAAAATGTAAAAAAACTCACATAACAACAATAGGAATGGGTGAGCAAAGCTAAAATGCAATACGATGGGAAATAGGTTATATTAAACAATTACTTTAAAACACACATACATAAACACAAACAATATGGCTTAAATAAATTTAAGACAAACATAAATACATCTCTAAAAGGGACTTTTCAATCATCTGATAGTTGATGACAAAAAAAAGTTAAAATGAAGACATTTTTCCTACTGAAAGACTGAAATAAGATCATTCTGATTCTATTCTACAAGTTAGTTAACTCTTCTGTAATTATTAAACAAAAGAAGGATATAATTGAACAAAAAAAAATAGCACAAAAGGCTAAATCAACATGGCTTTAAAATGAAGTCGGCTGAATCAATTAATAAACTTTGGCATAGCAATATATAATTTGTTAATTGTTCTTTGGCTGTAAAAGTTACAATATAATACATAATGAGATGTAATGGATACTTTATCTGGGTTTTAGTAAAGCATGCCATATACAGTATTATACAATATCTTATGGTTAGAAGGCCAACATAAGATGTCTTGGACAGTTAATACAATCAAATTGATCAAAAACTGGCTATCTAACCGTTTTAAGAGGGTAATCGTAAGTGGCAGTCCATCTAGTTGGGGAGAGATTTCCAGTGGGATCCAGGGATCGCAATTCGGTCCCATTTTGTTTTATATCTTTATAAAAGATCTGGAAGACAAAGTAGAGAATACGCTAAATAAATTTTTTAGATTTGACTACTTAGGGAATGGTGAGCAAAACTAGAACTAACATAGTAGTTGTAAATCAATTAACTCTAAATGTCTCTGAAATTGGATGATAGATTTTACATTCCATTATTTCTAAACATAGAGACAGAAGAAGGTAACAGAACATAAGAAACTCAACAGAGGGAAAAAGGTGACTTTGCTACATAGGTCTGTTTCCTCCATCAAATAACTTTATACTAATAGTACAGATCACATGACAAAATAGAAGAGGCTACACAATTTCACATGAAGCCTGATTATAAGTACTAAATATATTTAAAAAACTTGGGAAAAATGAAAACAAAGAATGTGAAAGTCAAGTACAGGAGATTCAAATCTAAATGTGGAGGAATAAGTTCCATTAAAGCCAATGGTAAAACATGCTGAAATATTGAAGTGGCAGTTCTTAACATAAAAAAACCCTTTGGCAAATACTCAATATAATAGTCTTAAAACTGTTTCCAAGTTATTTCTGTGCAGGGATAGCACAGAAAAATAGCACATTTAGAACAAAACAAAATGGAAATTCATTAAAAAAAAACATGGAAGGAGATTTTCCACATGAAGTCACTGGAAATTCAAAGTGTATATTATAATTTAATTCAGCAGATCAATTCATACATTTTTCTGGTAAATTTATTGTGTTTTCAGAACTGAATTAAGAGTTTTAATTGAAAAAAACACAAAAACTGCATATTAGTACACAGAAATTGTACAACAAATAGGAGCAGAATGTGAGCTAAAATAAACTTTGCTGCACTTGCCATCTTTTATAATGCTATATTATGTTATATTATTGATTTTATAATAATTTCTTTGATTATTGTGAGACATCCAGAATTATTTTAATTTTATTTGGCATTCTTGGACTGTTTTCCAGTATTTCCTTTTTCTTAATATAGTTATTTTAATATCAAAAGATTTGATGTTGCTAATTTTAAAAGAGAATTTCTCATTAGAAGTCCATCCTGTGTGTAAGACTCCAATTTTACTTTCCTATTCTTACATTTTAGGACTGAAAGCAAAGTTTGTTAAATTGTGTGATTCTAGTCCTTAAATGTCATGAATTAACAAATGTTCCCTTTGTGCAAGGCAATGCTTAATATGATGTTCTGTGTGTTACCCCATTGTGTTATATACTAAAAAAAGAAATCCCTATTATAATTATGCAATACTTTGGATTTTAAGAGAGTCTAGGAGTACTCATAATATCTGTTGGGAACTCTTAAAGCAGTTATATCTTTTCTCAGGAAATAAGATGCTTTTGGTGTCCTTGGTGCTCCCTGAGCTTGGTTGTTTTTTGCAGACAGTAGTAGTGTGTGAGTGGGGAGTTTGGTGGAGGTAGAAAACAGTACTCTAATTAAGGAACTGCCAAGGAGAAAACTACACTCCTTCAAAACCAGCAGGGCAAGCTACTGCATAAAAATAGGTAACTTCACAATCATTTGCCTTGATAATGGTAAAGTTAGGTAATTAAATCTCTGTAAGCAAGCAACCAAACTGAGAGAGCACCAAGAATTTCACAATTCTGAGGTACAGATATTGCCTTCTATTGAAAGATCTTCTAGTTTTAGGAGTTCCCAATAGGTTCTAGAGGTATGCCAGAACACGCTGCAAAGCACTTCCCCTCCTTGAGCTTGGTGTGAAACTGAAGTACTTCATAGCTCATGTACTAATCATGTACTAATCATACATCTTAAAAGACACTTCAGTAACAAATATGCTATTTTTAATGGTTTTCCTTTCATGCAAATAGTAGCATTCTCCCAACTGTCCAGTCCAAAGAAATTAAAAAAGAAAACTATGTTCTATACAAACCAGGGGTGGATTTCTACTACTTCTAACTGGTTCTTTAGAACTGGTAGTAATTCAGCTATGACGTTACGGAGACAGTTCCTTCGGTGGCTCCGTGGGTGCTGCCATTTGGGATTTTCTGCATGCGCAGAAGCTATTTTTTGATTGCTGTGTGCGCTTGCACATTTTGTGTGTGCGCGCAAGGTATGACCCTGAGCAAACCAGCAGCAAAACAATCCACAACCCTAATACAAACACCACTGTTTTGATCAGCTCTCAGATTAGTTTGAAAATATCTTTCCTTTGGTAATGTCTGCTGCAATCACCATATTATTGCTGATGTTCTCAGAATTGATTTTACAGAAGATAACATTGAAAAGGCACTATGCAGCCTAAAACCATCTTGGACCTGATGGATTATGTGCCTACTTCTTAAAAAAGCTTCCCACTGCCATAGCAGAACCTCTAAGCATAATCTTTGAAAAATATTTCAGGATCAGCTCCTTGCCCAACCCTATGGTCACTAGCCATGGTCATCCTTATTTTCAAAAAAGAGATACCCCAGCCTAGTTGAAATTTATAGACCAATCTCTTTATGTTGTGTCACCTGCAAAGTCATGGAATCAATCATAAACCAATCCATTATCCTCCACTTAGAGACAAACAACCTACTCTCTAACAAACCATTTGGTTTCAGAAAAAAATTATCCTGTAATCTGCAACTTGATCAGGGCAAAGCAATAGATGCAATTTACATAGACTTCTGTAAAGCCTTTGATTCAGTGGTACACAACAAACCAGTTCTAAAACTAAAATCTTTTGGCATCTCTGGACCCCTGCATAATTGGATAGCTGCATTCCTGTCAAACAGGCAACAACTGGTCAAAATAGGGAGCACCCTATGAAATCCTGCACCTGTTAACAGCGGTGTCCTCCAAGGCAGCATTTTAGGACTAACACTCTTTATACTTTACATAAATGACCTTTGAGATCATATTATAAGCAACTGTGTTCTCTTCGCCAATGATGTACAACTATTTAACAACAACAACAATGATGCTATCCTTCAAACAAACCTTGACTATGTGTCAGAATGGTCAAACAATTGGCAACTCCAAATCTCAACCAACAAATTCTCTGTCTTACACATT
>JANHFT010006835.1:101013-111130 GCA_032467955.1 Pseudoxenodon macrops | reverse complement strand
CAATTAGGTTGCTTTAGAACACTTTTGTGGCTCCTTCAGACGCTATATGTCTCCAAAATAATTAGAAAGAAACTTAAATTATTGTAAGACTTTATGAGAACTTCAGAACTACTGAGCAAGAGATGAAAAGGGATGGACCTTCTGAATGCTTTCCCTTTGTTGAAGTTTTGTTTCACCATTGCATACCTGGATGGGATGATAAGGTTGCGTACAATAATGGGATGACTAAAATTTAGAGCTATGCATGATCTGGAAATGCACCAGATGCATCAAATGCGAGACCAAAACTCTTTTTCTGGCCTTTGTGTGACACTAACCCCCCCCCAAATGTTGCTATTTAAGAGTCTCATGAATTTCTACAGAGGAAAATTTTGAGGATATTTGCAAATCAAAATATTTACCATAACCACTATCTGTTAAACATCTCTAGAGGATATTTACTTATCAAGTAATACTTCTGAATCTACCTTTGTGAAATTTGACATGATTTCTTGCCACAGTGCAAATCGATAACATTATTTTTATAGACATTGCCCCTCAAGAGAGAACATTAACTAACGTATTCTACAAAAACATTTAGAATTCAGTTTAGAGATGTAAAGCTTATATCAACAGATACTTTGTACTTTGGATTACAAAGGAGGAAGTCAGAAATTAAATATTCATTTATACTATCTTTGGTTCCCCCCCCCCTTTTTCTAAACATTTATAAATAATAAATATAGAGTTTATTCTCTATATAAAATCTCTATAATAATATAGATTTTTTGAATTAAACTCAAACTTCTTCCTTCCTTTCTTTAATTTATATAGTAACCCATCTTACAAAGGCAATTCTGGGTAGCACATAACAATGAGATAAAACAACAATGTAAAAAACCACAGATATGTAAAAATCCATATTAATAAATATCATAAAAATCAAATATAGACACTCTAGGTGATGTGAGGGATACCTAAATGGCCACCTCAACAATAGAGGCATCTTAGCAAGTCTCCAATGCCCTGGGAGTCCCAGGCCTGATAACATATTCAATCTTGAGGGACTTTCGGATTATCAAAATGGATGTACATAATCTAATTTTGAGGCGAACGATGTTTCTTAAGGCAGGTGCCATTTAGAGAAGGCAAGTGTTCTAGGACCCACCAAACTTAGGTCCTGAGATGATGGGACTCTCTCTGCTAGATCTAATGGGGACATGCTGATAAGAGTGGGGAGAGGTAGTCCCTCAGATATAGATATACTTTCTTTTGATACTTCTTTTATTAGAGCAATTACTAATTGTGATATTGAATAATAATTGCACAACATCACTAATTATCTTTTTATTCATTAATATATTTAAAAAAACAAAATATACCTTTGTTCTTAGTAAAAAGATTATAAGAAAACAGCAACCATTAGCACCAGGCAATGGTATTTGTGATGCATTTTTGAAAGTTCAGTTGAGATTCATGTTTAATGAATAAAGTATATAATAATAATATAAGCACAGACTACTGTTGATATATATTTTTTAAACAAGGAAATGAACCCCTCTCTATATTTGTAGACCTCTATATGCTGTATGATTGTTAAACAAGGCTATTTTTTTTTAAATCATATTTTAGCCAATTTATAAAATGTTCTACAGGTAGTCTTTGACTTATGATCAAACACAGTCACAATGGCCTTGGAAAGGGGGCTTTATAGACTTGAAAGCACTTTCAACTGACGTCCCACTGCCCCTCTGTAGTCATGTCATTGACAGTTGGCTTGCGTTTATGACCAGTTACAATGTCCTACAGTTGCATGACAAGCAATTTGCAATCTTTGGGGGAAGGAATGGATTCAGACTTAAAGCCACATGATCTGTTTAATGTCATGTGATTTTCATAATGATTGCCATGAAAATGGTTGAAAAATAAGGTCTAATCATATGATGCCTCTGTACTGATGAACAATTTATGGCTGAAATTTAGGTGCCCATCATGATTGTAAGTTGAGGACTGACTATTCCATAAAATCCCGAGCATCAACTTAATAGAAAGAAGATCTGATCTACACTTGATTTACCATGCTTGAGTGGTGGTAGTGGTGGTGTTGGACTAGATGACCTAATCTGTAATACACAGAACACTGTAATTAACTTTTTTAAAGCTGCATTCATTTTTAAGTTTGTAAAGGAGCCAGGTCCCCAAATATCTACTGTTATTCTTTTAAAATTGGGCAGTTTTCATTCCATTCTTTTTATACTTCCCTCTTCCATTGTTTTATTTCAGAATTTACATAACTATTTTTCTCCTCTGAGATCTTCACATTACTACTTTGTTTATTATATTATTTTGTAAGAATGTGGTATTGAAGACATGTATAGATAATTTTTCAACGTGGCGGCTTCTAGCATTTTCGAACCTCATCCAGCCATTGTTGTGCCAAAATAAAAATAATGAAAATAAGCTACATTTTGGTAGGGAGTGATACAGAAATAGTGTTTTTATTTTCTTTCAATTAGCCTTTTATGCCATTTTGTTTGTATTTCATGTGGCTCAGTGACATTAATAAAACATTCTAAGCCATTACTGGAAAAATGCTCATCTTCCATTTCCTGCTTGGTTGTCAATTAAGAACAAGTCTTGTGTTCTAAAGATCCTATGATTCTTAGAAAATGATTGTCATTATTATAAACAAGGATGAGTAAAAGTATTCCCAAAGATGCTTTTTCAAGAGGCAACTGGACTTTCTTTGTTGTTCCTTAAAGACGTTTCACTTCTCATCCAGTTCCGGCAGTCAGAATGGAAGAAGCCTTTTGGATGAGAAGCGAAATGTCTTCAAGGAACAACAAAGAAAGCCCAGTTGTCTCTTGAAAAAGCACCTCTGGGATAATCATGACCTGAATGACTGAGAATCTCCAGAGACATAGAGCAAAAGCATCCATCTTTTTAACTTCTGGAAAGCAGTGCCTCCAGGGGGCACCCTTTGCCAACAGAGACATTTGCTGTTTTGCCTTCTGTTGCATATTGCAGAACACTATTTTTGCCCCTCCTGCTGCCTAACTCCTCTTTTCCAACTTCCACCTGACAAAAATAATGACCAAGCCAGCCACAATTTCAGAATGTTAATTAGGGCAGAAGACTATTGTCTCTCCAGCAATTGCCCCCTTGCTGTAAAATATTAGACAAAAAAAACTACAACTCAAACTCATTTGCGAGAACATATGGCACTTTAAACTCACTGACGTTTTCAATATCCATAGTAATAAAAAGGTAGATGTAAATTGTAATTAGGATTTTAATTTTTATATGTATTTTTGGGAGTCTGACTCACTGGAGGAAATAGAATTTTCCTCAAAGTTAGTAATTGTAGCAAATGCCGAATATTGTGGAAAATATTTTTTCAATAGGTTCCGTATTTTTACTGAAATACATGACATGGGTAGACATCCAAAGAGATACAGATATAGATACAGATATAGCCATAAGTTATTTAAAGTTCTTCTATTAATTTTAATTTAATTCAATTTAAGGGTACCTACTTAAATCAGATCAATTTAATTTAAGGGTACCTACTTAAATCAGATCAACTGAATATAAATCCCTCCAAACTCCATGAAACTTAACTTTTTAAGTAAACATCATTATGTTGTGTAGTATATTTTAATTAATGTAATTTATCAATGTTTTCTAGATTCTTTTCTTGTGAAAAGCCACTAATGAAAGCAGTATATCACTTATACTGAAAATTGATGAATGCTAGCATATCCTTCTTTTCCCTGTCTCTCTATACTGCATAATCTATTTTAATAAAACTAAATATAGAAGCTAGATAAGGCTAGCAAGAGAGATGTCTATGCTATTTAGTCAGTCATTGTGCAGTTTACCTCAGTCTACTTGTAACTTATAAGCAAATAAAATTATCATAGCACCACTATTATAATACTTGGTCTGGAAAAGAAGAAAAAAAAATCTAATCTGGAATTATACAATTTTCAATATATATCTGATCTCCTTTCCTTAATTTTCATGCAAATACTGATAAAGAGTTTCGATTGAAAAATTATTTATAAATTCAAGTTTTATATACAAACAGTTTTACAAAAATACATATTATCTGGATTTATTCTGTACTTCAGTGGAACTAGATTTTCATTGATATCTTTGCTGTAAAAATATATTAACATGCTAGCCTGTAAAATAAATAAATGAATAAACACACACGCACACACACACGCCCATTTGTTTTTCTCATAAGACTTCATGCAGCTCTTTAGCATTTTTAGCCATCATTTTGGATTGTAAAAGTCTTCAAACATCACCCTGAAATATGATAAAAAATTGAATGTGCAATGTATAGATCTTGGAAATAAACCTTGATGAAAGAAAGTTCCATTAAAATGACAATGTAGACTCCTAATGCATTAAAAGATGGTTTTTTGAGATGTTTCTTTGTAGATCAAATAACTATTATTTATTTTGTAATCAGAATAAAGTCACTTTCTTACAACACTACTTTTTTTTGCCTAACATCATGTAACTATTGACCATTTCTGATTCGGAGTACTAAGTAGAATCATGTGAGTTGAATGGTTCTATTAAGAAGCAAAATTGTTAGGAAATTAAATTAAATTATAAATAATTTAATTCTTATTATTAATTGTTTATATATGTTTGTGTGTGTATCTTATTTACCTACTGCAAAAAACATTTAATGTTGCTTTTACTATTGGTTATTATCTGTATTGTGTCTCTCTCTTGTAAACCACCTAAAAACAATCTAATTAGATCGCATAAAAATGGTAAACAAAGTTAAATAAAATACATATTCATATGCAGGAGTTGAGCACACTGGAAGTGTGAAAAAAGGGGGGAAACAATTCTAACTAAACAAATGTTTGCCTTGCTTAAAATTTTTTTTAAACTTCAGCATGTCTTATTCATTTGATTGCTTTGAAATGGGCTTATTTGACCTCTATGTAATGAAAAGCTGTAGATCAGTTTTCATTTATATTTTCATTAGACTGGATAATCCTCCAGCTGTAAATAAGGGTACATTTTCATTGCATTGGAGCTTCTGATCATCTGGAAAACCCTATCTTAAAAGCCAAGATGTTACTCTCTTATTCCTATGTGACTTTTTTGGCAGAGGTTATTGCTTCTGAAAGGCCTGTTAGGAAGAAATGAATTATCTAATACTGCAACTGGGAGAAGACACTCTATGAACTTCCCATTTCAATTTACCTTGTTGACATCCATTCGTAATTTCTCATTGTTAGCACTGGCAGCTCTTTCTGCTGCTTTCTTCTGGCGCTGTGGTCCCCTCCCAAAAAAGATGTAGTTCACCAAGGCGTACTCCAGAAGAGCCATGAACACAAAGACAAAGCAGCTCATCAGATACATGTCAATGGCTTTCACGTAGGGGATTTTGGGTAGTGTTTCTCGCAGATGAGTATTAATGGTTGTCATTGTCAGCACCGTTGTAATCCCTGCAAAACACCACAAAGCTCCAATTTAGTATGCATTTATGTTTCTCTGTGTGTATAATTGCGTGTATTGCATGTATGAGTGTGTTTTTCTTGTTAATGTGCAAAGGTCATTGTAGTATAGGATGCAACATGGGTATATCCAGAAAATGAAAGAGGAGTAAAAAGAAGCTTCATTCCTACATTTTACTCCTGCTTTTCTTGTTGTTTGATTTTGTTATGTCAGTGCTGAGAAAATTTTAAGTATTATTAAGTATGCAAACCAACATCAAGGAAATGCAATAAAATTTTGGTTTAATGGTTCAGTTACAATGAATGAATTTACTGCCGTTTAATAGACTAATGCTTGGTAAACTGAGGGTGTGTCAATTAAATTGAAGTTTTACTGCAAATGACAGCATTTATATCAATTATGCACACAAATGTTGCAAATTTGGGTTTAATTGAGCTCTGTTAAAGCGCTACGAAAGTTCCTTCTCCTGATGATTTGTTAAGTAGAGATATTACCACAGGCAGGATGGAGGCTGCTGTTTTTCCACTTCATGTTCTTTATAGTCAAGATGTTTTTATGTGTTGTTTTCTGGTTTGAAAAGTTAGGTTTGGTTGTCAGAAAAAAAAACACCTTGTTTAGAGTTTAGGAGCTTGAAATGGAGCTCATGGATTCTTGCACTGAAGGAACAGTCAACAGTATGTTTAACACATATTACATTATAGTAATATTTCTTCTTATAAGTTATTAAGGCATACACAATTGTAGGATTTGGATCTTTGGATGTATTGGAAGACGCATAACAAAAACCAATTCTAATAAAATTAAAGGGTTCATTACAGAACAGAGAAATTTACATATATTACTTTTAAACTACAAAACTGCAACATATATTAAAGCTGTGTAAGAAATCAGAACTTTCTTAAAAAACGGTTTTGTTGGGAAGACCTCACTCTAATGATTGATTTGTGTGCAGTGATATGATTGCCATAGTTAGATTAGAATCTGGGAAACCCAACTCAGGACTAAGTACAGTGTTGATTTCAGGATGTTTACTTTCTCTTAAATTATTTTGAACTGAAATTAAAGGATGGGTACTGTGTGCACAATCTCATGGGCTTGAAATAGAAATGAAATTAATAAATAACAAACATTTTTGTTTATTTTTGAATTTATAAATGGTATCTTAATCCCATAGAACCAGCAAGGTTAAACATTAAGTGTAGTAAAATAATCTAAAATTGAAATGCAGACCAAGTGAAACAAAAAAGCAAAAAACAAATAACATTAAATACAATTTGATTTAAAATATCTTAGCCAATAAGTAGCTGAAAAAAGTCAAAAATCCCTACAAAACAAAAGTCTGTCTACTCTGATCTGATATATAATCTAGCTATATTTTTATCTCTCCAGAAAATGGAAAACAGCATTAAATCTATGAATAGAGGACAAAGTCCTAGGTCAGACAAATATTTATTTACTGGTATAAATTTTTCCCCTCATCCCTATGGCTGGTATGTGTCTTCCTCAATCTCGGGTCCTCTACCAGAGACCAAACCAGCTATTAGTTTCAGATATTATGATATGGACAATGCATCCTGTAGATTGTACTGAGTATAGTTCCCGTCAGCCTTGACAGATTCAAATTAGAGGAAGCATCTGTGAGATTCATTGCCTGTGTAACAAGGAGTTGTTATTCATAGGTAACAAACTTGAAATAGCAGCAAGACAATAATATCTAAGTGTATACCTCCTGGCAATTATTCTTGATAGGATTATTTTTGGCAAATTTTGTAATTTGTAGAATTTGAAACAGAAATTAGTAGAAAACAACATAATCCTATTACTTAAGAGTATTGTTTTATGTTCATCTGATACTGACTGCAAGAGAAGGGCAATTGAATCTTACAGCATTCTTCGGTAAGAATTCTAGAAGCTACCTTCTATTGAATCAGTATAGAGGTCTAATTCAGTATTATTTATCCTGATGAGCAACAGCACCTCAGGTTTTGGGTGATTAGGAAGGAATATTTATTATATCTGCAACTCCCTTTTCAAATTATCTTTAACCCTCACGGCATTCAGAGTGGTCTTAAGGTAGGGTGAGGTTGCCTTCAGATATAAAACAAATAGACAAAACATACAAGGGTTTAAGGCTGGAAAGGTAAGGAAGAGCAGATAGGCCAGTTCATTAAGGTGGCATCCTATGTCTGATTTGGCTTGGCTTGGTGGTTTTCTCTAACAATAATTCTTGTTCTTTTATCTCATAGCTGGCAGTTGAATTTGAATAGGACTCTTTTCCAGCCTTATTACTGATATTAGTCAAATCAAGGGCTTTTTATCTGAAGTTGATGTTTCCTCCATGAAATATTTTCTTTGTAATTTAAGTGGTAAAATCACATGAGGAATCCAATAAAAAACTTCACATTATCAATAACATAAAGCAATACTGTAAAAAGTGATCAGGATTAGAACAAATTGCAGTTTCTGTATTTCTGTGTATTTAATTTACAAGAGAACATGTTTAATTTTTCAACTGCAATATAATTAGTCAAATATGGAATCTTAAACTTGAGTTGCAATGACACTATGTAATAATGCTGCATCACACCAGAACACATTTCATGTAGTCTAGATGAGTTCACATTTCAGTTAACTATTTTAGATAACTGGCCAACAGGAAATTTTCCACTCATACAATCATGCGATCTAAGTATATATATTTGTATAGTTAACATATTCAATGTGAATTAAAAAAAATACCTACCTAAAGCTACCCTTGCAGCTGACGCATCATAATTAATCCAGAATGATACCCAAGACAGAATAGTGATCAGAATGGAAGGCATATAAGTCTGCAGAATGAAATAGCCAATGTTTCTCTTAAGTTTAAAACTTAGGGACAATCTGGGATAGGAACCTAGGACAAAAACAAAAAGTTTTCAAATACTGTTTGAACAAGTAACATGTAAACAGACAATTCCAGACTATTATTGCTGTTGAGATAAAAATGCCATTAACTTAAGAAAGGAACAAAGAACCCAGGCATTTTAACTTATACCTAAAGAAAGTTTTCAAAAGGCAACATACAGATACATCAGATTTGCATATTGAGTGTGTGTCAGTACATTGTCTGTTTATTCAAATGGGTGAGATATGACACCAGTACATAGTCATAGCTTATTTTTAGTTATTTTTACAGGCTAAAATCCTTAATCTGGAATCTACTTTGGTAGCTGAAAGCCTTAACTGACCAAAGCCAAGAAGTATATCAGAGGTCAATCTCTATGGGTTCATCTGTTGATGATTATAGAATATGAAAAATAATTACTTGGAATGTAAAGGAGGTGAATGGGAAAATGCATGAATTTACAAATGAAAGGAAAGGAAGAAAAATGTAAGTTGTATATTTGTAGAACTAAAAGAATGGCGAAGGATTAATAGATCTGAAAGAAATGATGTCATGACATGGACTAGATTAAATACATACATGTAGGAAAGTGAAGGTGTGGGTTTAATTATGAATAAAAGGGTAGAATATACATGTTAGAAAGTATTTTGACATCCAAATTGTTACAAAATGTGTATGAGGAATAAGAATCCATAGATTGGTAATACTTTCATGTTACTCTGCAGTGAATAGTTCTAATGGAAGAACAAAGATGATAATTGAAATTTAATTAATTCTAGTAAAAGTTTGAGAGAACTGGTGAAGGTCTTAAGGGTAATAAGAGGTTCTCAATGAGGGCTGGATTATTCTTTTTGATAAATTTATTGAGGAGAAAATGGACATTTAAAGAAGAAGCTTTCATGAAAGTCATGAAATGACTGCAGGAAAACAAAATACAGGTAATAAAATTAAATTTTCTAACAGCATCTATGTGAAGTGGAAGTGGTGAAAATGGATGTGGAATCTGCTTGGAACAGACTGAATTATGCTGTTTGTGGAGTTATGATAATGAGAAAAGTTATGCTAAAAAAAAGAATGACTGGTGGAATGATAAAGTGTTGTAAATGTAAAAAAATAAATAAATAAAGTAAGATTGCTGCCAAAATGAAAATGACAGAAAGGAATTGTATAATATCTGCATAGAGAAAAAAGAAATTTACAAGGAACATAGATAAGAGAGCAAAGGCAGAGAAAATGCAGGTAATGTAGATGATTAGGCTGAGCCCGAGAGAGGGGTCAAACACATCATTTCCTACAAGTAAATTTTGACTGGATAAAATTGTGGGGGTGGGGGACGACAAATGTTTTTTGCTTGTTTGCTGGGTTAGTGAAAAAGGGTAAATAAGGGGTCTTCACCAGAGTGAATGGAATCAAAAATTAAAGTAATTAAATTATTTGGGATAAAACTAAGATAATGGAAATGTATACAAAAAAGTAATTGCATATTGAGAACAGAACTGAAAAATGAGAAGGTTTAAGATAATGTAACTAGGAAATTATTAAAATATAAATTTGGTAGGTGTTTGTTGTTAGTTTCAAAGTCATGTCCAACCCATCATGACCCCATGGACAACGTTCCTCCAGACCTTCCTGTCCTTTGGAGTCCGTTTAAGCTCACGCCTACTGTTTCAGTGACTCCATCCAGCCACCTCATTCTCTGTCCACCCCTTCTACTTTTGACCTTACTCTTTCCCAGTATTAGGCTCTTCTCCAGTGAGT
>JANHFT010006835.1:84425-100913 GCA_032467955.1 Pseudoxenodon macrops | reverse complement strand
TGTGCTAATGGCACCTTTGATTCTACACGGGAAAGAACCCGAACAACAAAATACCTACATATATATATATATATACACACATACACACACACAAAATATATATTATACATAATAATTTTTATATACAAAAATTATCAAAAACAAAGTTAAACTTCAAAGCCCCCTGTTAACAATCCATTATTGTAATTAACTCTTGGAAAGTCTACAATGACTTCTTATCATTTCTGGCACTGCTAAACTGTATCTTCTCTACCCAATCTTGCCAATGGTCAACGATAATAAAAATATATATATATAGTCCAACTTCTGAGAACAGAGGAGCAGACCTATTAAAAATTATTCTATATTTTAAGCCCTGAAATTAGGAACAAGGAAGAACAAATAGGTAAAGCACTATGAAGCGCTACATGCAGTAAGTGCTACTGCTATTAAGCATAAACACACACATTTATGCGCGTAAGCGTGCAACTCACCTGTCACCTCCAAGAATCAGAGCAGTTTTTAAACCGGTAAACCGACCCAGCTGCAGGAAAAGAGGAAGAATGAAATGCCCGACTTAGTTCCAAATAAAGGGGAATCTTTGTAGCTTAGGGTTGAAAGGAAGGGTTAAGGACTCTCTGACAGACGTTTCATTACCCAACTAGGTAACATCATCAGTGCTAGAAGGGAGGGAGGTTTGTGGACAGGAGGAGGAGGATTGTTGGATGCTTGGTGGCTATTTTCTTGAAGATGTTTCATTAACCAGCTAGGTAACATCAGCAGTGCTAGAAGGGAATGAGGTTTGCGGAAAGAAGGAGGAAAGGGAAGGAGGTGGAGGAGGATTGTTGGGTCCTTGGTGGCTATTTTCTTGCAGAAGTTTCATTAGCCAACTAAGTAACATCATCAGTGCTAAAGGGAGGGAGGTTTGTGGAGAGGAAATGGAGGAGGAGGAAGATTGTTGGATGTTTAGTGGTTATTTTCTTGCAGATGTTTCATTACCCCACTAGGTAACATCATCAGTGCTAGAAGGGAATGATGTTTGGGAAGAGGAGGAGGACTCCAGTCCTTAGTGCTCTCTGAGCTTGGTAGTTTTCATGCAGACATTTGTTTACCCAACTAGGTAGCATCATCAGTGCTAGACCTAATCAGGGGGTTGACCTCCCGCCATTTTGAAGGGTCCGTGGTTGAAAATCACAACTTTGGTTCCTCAATTCCCACTTCTCCCTCTGATTTTTTTGGGGAAGTTACCTCTTTGGTGAATTTAAGAGTCTGCAAAGCAAGTTCTCGGGTTGGGGAGAGGACGAGAGCTCGTGCTCCTGTCTTGGCACAGCGGGCTTTCAATTTCTCCAGCATGGGAATCAGGAAACAAGCCGTCTTCCCACTTCCGGTCCTCGCCATGGCCACCACATCCTTCCCGTCCAAGATCAAAGGAATGGTCTGCAGAAGAAGACGACTTCAAGTGAGGAGGAGGAGGAGGAAAACCCAACAGCTACTGCCCGTTTTTAAACCACAGCGTTCCATTTTACCACCCGGTTGATTCAGAGAGAAATAACAGAACAACAGAGTTGGAAGGGACCTTGGAGGTCCTCTAGTCCAACCCCTTGCTCAAGGAGGAGATCCTATGCAATTCCGGACAAATGGCTCCCCCAGTCTCTTCTTAAAAGCCTCCAGTGATAAAGCACTGTTAATTTGTTAATTCACTTAGCAAATGTGGCAAGAAAAGTGATAAAACAGGGCAAAGCACACTTAAGACGCACTTTCCCCCTCCCTAAAAGAGGCTGATAATTTGGGTGCGTCTTATACTCCGAATGTAGCTTTTTCAAAGCTTTTTTTTCCAGACCTAACGAGGCGAGTGAAGAGTGAAGCAATCTTTGCAGCCTTTCATTGCTACTCCTTCCGAAGAAGCTTTTTTTTCAGCCCTAAATTTTTGCAGACTTTTTTGATTGCTACTCCCTCCAAAGAACCTGTTTTTTCCCCCCCAGGTGCTAATGATCTTCCTGGCTTTGCATGCTTTGTTTATTGCTTGTTTCTATCAGGTGTGCTTTAGAAACTTTTATTTCAGACCTAACCGTGGGTAAAATAATGTGCTGAAGCTGACCAGACTAAGAACGCTAGCCTTAGTATACCTGGTAGGCAGATTTCTTTCCCTATTTTCCTCCGCAAAAACTAAGGTGTGTCTTATACTCCGAAAAATACGAGATGGTTTGGTCACATAAGAAAGTGACTTACAATCTATTTGCAAAACAGATACAGTATATGAAGGAAAAGTGAATGGTTAAGAGGAAAGGGAAGACAAAGGAGGTTATGACTGTATGAAGTTAGGGGGAAACCTTAAAAAAAGTGTGAAATTTGAAGAACAAAAGACAATAAATGAGTCCGAATATGGTAGTGGTAGAAATCAGGATATTTTGCCAGGGCGTAAAAAATATGTTTAAGATATAGTGAAAATATGGAAAGTTATTGTGAAAACTGTTTGCATAAATCAGATTTATTTACTTTCTTATTCTTAACTCATGGCTTTAATTTCTTTGATTTATTATTTTTAATTCTATTTCTGCACTTCACTTAACAGTACTTACCTTGAAAAAGGGTAAGTAGCATGATGCATTTATTTGTGTCACCCACATGCATGCAAATACAGAAGCACATACTACTAACACATGAATAACGTGCAACAGCCATGGTTCAACACAGCTGCAGGAAGGATATGACAGAAATATGTCATATTCATATCCCTTTGTGCTCTGAATTATTTTTCAGTATCAAATCTAAAGCACTGCACAGTTATAATGAATAGATTCTACAAAGTCATATAAAAAAGTAAAGAAATCTGTAGGAAAACATAAAAGGCATGGCAAGTAAAAACACAGAAATTGTATCTCACAAATTGTCTGGATCTAAACTTTCCTCAAGAGTCCAACTCAGGTCTCAAATGTAGTTTCTAATTCTGCTACTTCAAAAGCTTTATGCTCTGTTCTAAGAACAAACCAAAGTCTGTATTCTACAGATTTGCAATATATAAAAATAATAATTATGATTTGGTTTGATTGGCAAACTGGAAAGTTATTTCTCACCATGGATTACATAAAGTAATTTCTTGTTCTGCCAAGGACTGCTTGCCAAAATAAAAAAAATAACCCAACTCAAATAGATTTAGATGTCTGAATAATAGAATAGAGGGCAGCTAATGACTACTCTATAGGGAGCCATTAAAGATTGGAAAATGATAGTATGCTTTACAATAATGAAAATGCCTGGATAAAGTTGATGGTTTTTCTATTTAGCTTTGAGAGGAGAGTACCAAGTCTAGAAGACAGATAATAGTTTATTAGCTTGGCTTGTTAATTGTTCTTTAGAAACTGCTGAATTAGGCATATAAAGTTATTTTCCGTGGCTGTGTAGCACTATGTATCCAATTCCAAGAAACGTTTCAGAACTCTAAAATGTGTGAACCAAACATAATTCACAACATTTTAAAGCATCTGCATCTTTTGTCTCAACTGCATGGTTGCCACCTATGTTGAATTGTCCTAGAAAAAGACACAGTTGCTTTAAAGAGGTGCCAATAAATACTAGATCCTTTCCTTGGAACATCTTTATATGACTATTGAATAACTTCAGGATTTACTATTTACACAAGCCAACCCTCTGCATGTTTACTGAGAAATAAATTTGCTGTATTCAGTAAAATTAATTTCTGGGTAAACTTGCAGAGAATTGCAACTTCAGTCTGGTTTCTACTATATAACTGCTATTGTCCATATTGGATAGAAGCTATGGAAATTTCAATCCATAACAACTGGATGTAATGTAACAGTGCACTAATTAACATGTCCAAAGTTAATTGAAAGCCCAAATTATTTTATAAACCATGCAGTTCACCATTGTGTAATATTAAAACAGTTTAAACAGCTTTACATTGGAGAAGCTTTCCCTTTCTCAATGTCCTCACAAACCTGTTGAGAAAACAACTTTCTTGGTGATAAGTTTGTAATCCACTATAGAGAATTGTGGCAGTTCAATCTTTGTCACTCCTGTAACTGCATTATCACCCCCGCGCCAGTAAAATTCAATATCATCAGTTGTGTAGCCATCTGTAAAAAAAACAAACAGAAACAAAGATTTAGGATATTGTTTTATCACATCTATAACTATAATAAGATATTTTATTCAGAATATCTTGTAAATATTTACAAAACAAAAGCTTTTTAATGCACATACCCAACATATATTTCAGTCATGCTTAATTTAAATATCAGGCAACTGTAAGTAGAATCCAGTTAGAAATATAAATCAGAAGAAAGCTGTTAGAAACAAGGAAGTGTGCCTCCTCTGTTGTGGCAGGAAAGATCGATAACTCCTTGCCTTGGGATATCTGTCTACTCTCATGACTGGTTGTATTTTTCTTGATGTAGGAGAGCCAGGCATCCTATTTTGCAAAGCACACTTCTATTTTTGAAAGGCTGCCAAAGGAAGCTCCCTATATGAAGGCCTCCTGTGTCTCAAGGATTTCTTAGTTCAAGTCAGTATAAATTAAAGTTAAAAAACCATAAAGAGGAAAAATACCAACTGAGGTCTTGAATGCTTGCCTATTAATAGACAGTATTATTATTATTGAGCTCTGGAGTGCAGTGGTTAGAATGCAGTATTGCAGGCTACTTTGCCCACAGCCCGGAGTTTGATCCTGATGGGCTCAAAATTGACTCAGCCTTCCATCCTTCCGAGATTAGTAAAATGAGGACCCAGATAGTTTGGGCAATATGTGACTATGTAAATCATCCAAAGAGTTCTGAAAAGCGCTATGGGGCTACTGTAAGTCTAAGTGCTATTGCTATGCCCAGTTACTGATAGATCAGCAGATATAATTCTAACTTCCTTTTCTGGTAATGTTAAATTGTCCCCCACTCAACCTTACAGCACATTCATATTTTGCGTTATTCTTTTCACTGGGAATGCAGTTTTTCTACATCATCTTTTGCTGCTTTTATTGTCTTTTCAGATGTTTTATAATTCATTCATTAGGAGCACAGAGCTGAGAATATGAATAGAAAAATGGGTTAAAATCCTGAACTAAATAAATACATACTCAAATATCAATTTACCATCTGTAATGATTATGTAGAAAGTGGGTCAATCTGCCTGGGAAAAAAAGAAGACAAGATAAAAAGGAAGCTAATGTGATGAGGAGCAGTCTGGGAATGTTAAGTGGAGGGGCTGAAAGTAACCACCACTATCTGCATTTTGCTAAATGAATATTTTGTACTAGGCCATGTCCACCGCGATAACTGTTTTATGAGGATACCTGTACTTTGTGGCTTAATCTCCTTTTTAGTTTTTGCTTCCGCAAATGATCACAGATGGAAAAACTGAGCAGGCCATGTTGCCCCTTGTGTTGCCATGGCAACATGAGATAGTGCCTTAGGTCTGCTGGCCATGAATGCTTGTCATCCTTCCCAAAGCTGATACATTAGGCTGCATTTTACAATTCCTAGCCAGAATGAATGTTGATAATGCTGTTTGGGGATGAGAGGAAGGCACCACATTGGCAGGAAGACCATAGCTTTAAATTTAGATTTATGTTTTCAAACAGAACTAAAATTTCCCTCAAAAGAGTTAGGAAGAATCTCACAAAATAACCATGGAAGTTGAGAAATGTTTATGACAGGTGTGCAGGACTGGAAATAAGATATTTCCCATAGCTTCTCTGTAAATGAGAACTGACTTTACCTCTTGAAGTCTTTTTTCTTCTTTCAGGAATGTGCCACATATCTTATTACTGCTTTAGATATGATCACAACCAGTGATAATACAATACTTCACTTAATTAAACTCAGGTAACCCTTTACTGCATTTGATCCTTCTGGAGAGTGAAAGGACTTCAGCTTCTGAAAAGGAGCTTCTCACAGTTTGGTTGGTATACCATTAAAAATAGAGTGAATAAGCTGAGAACACAGTAAGTGACATTCAAGATTTTGTGAACATCTGATGCATTAGGGCAAGAGAATATCATTCTCTAGTTAGGAAACACACAGGAGAGAGATGAGTCATGCATTCAGCAGCTGTCAGCCCCAAAGGAAAGTGTTTAAATTGAAGTATTTATATTGTTACACAAACATATTATTTAATCTCCCATACATTCTAAAAAACAAGCTTAAAAAGTAATAAGCATACTGATTTTTTTTTAGAATTACATGATGTTTTAGATCTGTGTTATGTAGGTAAACAAAGCAACAAAAACAGAGCATTATGTTCTGCATAAATAGCTATTTAGCAGCAATTTTATGCTATTTAACTAGCTTTAATTCTCTTATTAACTGTTATTGGCTTGATTTTATACTGATGATTTCTAGTTCAGTCTTTTATATTGTTTTTTTTTTAATTCTTGATCATATGTTAGTCTTTGGACATTTTTTTTAAAACATAACCTCTGTTCCACTAAGGATTCCTGCTCTCATGCTTTAGTCACTGCCACCTTGCTGCAGCAAACCAGCCCAATTAGAGTCCATTTTGTCTCTAGTGCTGTCCATTAAATAAGTGAAAACAGAACCATTGTTCTCTGGCCATTCTTCTAGCAAGCACTGAAAGAGGGTCCTTGGTGCTTCTCTGAGATTGTTTTCTTGCAGGCATTTCATTACCCAAGCTAGGTAACAACATAGTTTGGGTAATGAAAAGTCTGCAAGCTCAGAAAGGTCCAAACCCCCCTTATTCAACCCTGAACTACAAATGTTCTCCTTTATTGGAAGCCACTGAATTTTAGGTGCTGTTTGTCAGCTGAACTACAAGCAGCTGATCCTGAACTCTTAACAACCATGATTGCTTTCTGCTTCCAGAAAGAAAAGGCCTCAACCTGCCACCACTCTGCCTGTTTGCCACCTGGATAAATTCAAACATGGCTGTGCTCTTCACCCATTTCCTCTGTCTCTCCCACTGGCTCAAACTGTTTCCAAAATAATACTACTGGCAGGCTGCCACCCTGGCAGTGACCATATCTGAAACAACATCTACAAAATATTCAATCCTTCAAAAAACAATGAATATAGCATATTCATTCCAGCACTATGACAAAAATAGAAACCAGGAGAGTAGCAACAGCAATAGTACTTAGACTTATATACCACCCCATAGTGGTTTACAGCACTCTCTGAGCAGTTTACACTCTCTGAGCATATTGCCCCCCAACAACCTCGGTCCTCATGTTACCAACCTCGGGAGGATGGAAAGCTGAGTCAACCATGAGCCAGTCAGGATCGAATTCCTGGCACTGGGCAGAGTTAGCCTGTAATACTACATTCTAACCATTGAGTCACCATGGCTCCTGTGAATTCTAGTACTGCTATAGGCATGAAAGCCAACTTTCTCTCAGCTCAAGCCACTTTTACAGGATTATTGTTGTCGGAAAAATAGGAAGTGGAAGGAGTATTAGGTACCGGTACATTCATCACCTTGCTTACTTATTTATATATATATCAAACTTCTAGAGGGGCTCTACTTTTAAAGTAATAAGTGAAGTTTTTAGTCAGGAAATAAAGACAGATGACTCTGTGATTTACTGTGACATTTTAGTAGATTTAGCCATTTTATTTAGAAATCACTGGCAATTTTCTTTAATATTACAACTTGTCCCCTTTATGTACTCCCTCACTTCTATGCTTATTCTAAAATCACATTTTAAAATGATCCTCCCTCCCTCCCTCTCCATTATCGATAGTCGAACTTCATGCTGATAATATTTCTTTATATTGATTATTTTTAGTTCCTAATAATTTAGAAATGTGGGGAAAATGGCTGGCTGCCCACTATATAAGACTTATCAGTAACATCTTTTGCATTTAATTTATTTCATTTCTTCTCAGGGGAAACAAGGTGATTTAAATTCAGAGACTTATATCGGTGGAGTTCATGAACCAACCTTCCTTCCTTCCTCCCTCCCTCCTCATTGCCAATAAGAGAACTTTATGTTGATGGTATTTCCTAGGAATATAGCTAGATTGGCACAGTGGTTAAAATATCATACTAGAAATCAAGAGACCGACAGTTTTAGTCCTGTGTCAGCTGTGTGATGAGCCAGTCTCTCTCAGCCCAAGGAAAACTGTAATGGCAGATCACTTCTTCAAATCTTGAAAAAAAAAAAAACCTATAGGGAGTACTCCATGCAGTCACCAGAAATCTACAGCATCTTAAATATGCACACATATAAATTCATAGGAAAAGCCACTATGTTTGAACTAGAAGAATGTGATATATATGAATTACAAATTTAGTTGACAAGCTTACCTTCCAAAGTTTGAATATATATAAAGTTGGATTGCATATTTCAAAAGAAAACAAATATTCACAATATTTTTATAAATATTTTTATAAAGTTAAATAAAGTTAATTGCTCTTATATCCAGTGGATGGTTATTGCATTCAGGCAGAGTTAAAAAACAAAAGAAAACCAGCCTTCTATTGTAGCTACTTACTAAACAATAAAAGGCTGCAATGTATTGCAGTCCCATGTTTTTCTGATTAGAGCATTCCATATGTTGTTTGCTGCCACTGTAATTGGGCATTATACTGGTAAATTGGGCTGACTAGATTTTTCTATCTTTTTTTGTCCATCTGCACATCTGGCTATTATACAGCAATTCATTCTTCTGCAAAATACGAACATTGTGCAAAGTAAAACATGTGATAGAATACGGCCAAAGGAAAATATAAATAATTTTCATGACCTAGTTTGGACTGTAAGAACAGGAGAAATTCAGAGATGTTTGTAGTTCCTTCTTAAGGTACCCTTTGTAATTTTACCTTTACCATTCTCAATATACTCTTAGTATATTTTTTAAATCAAGTTTTTACTTTATTTCATAGCATATAAAAATTCCATTTTCAATTTAAACACTGCATTATCTGGGTACACATATTTTTAGAAAATATTAATCAAATTGTTTACAACCATATTCATCATTTTAGTTAGATTACAATATTATTAATAATAATAGTACTTACTTAACCATTTTAACATCTTCCATTATAATATCAATTATATAACCATCTTAGTATTGTTTTTTGTGATTAAAATGTAAGGTCCCTAATCCAGATATATTGCAGAAATATGATCGTCAGCAAGAAACTACATTTTTCATTACACATCAACTTCCCAGTTTGGAATATGAACATTGTAATATTTTTCCTTATAGACCTTGTAAAAAGTTCAACACTCTTTATGTAACCAGAAATGTTCAATATAAAAATGTTCGGTATTATTATTCATTGCATTCTTCAAAAGGACTTCCTCATTTGACCTCACTATGGCAAATGTAAAGTAGTTTAGGACTGCAGCAATTTCTGAATATGTAATCAATGTGAGAACTTGAATACGTGACTGCATCAAAATCCATCCGGGCAAACAGTATCTCTTTCCTCCTTTAGCACATGTATATATAGCACACATAATAAATACAAAGAAACAGTGAATTATTTTATACCTATTTTACTCACTGGTCTATTTGCATACACAACACTTTACCTTTGTGTGATAAAACACAATGGGCATGGAATAAAAAGAAACTGATGTAGAAGGCTTCTAATACATATTTTTTACAAACAAAGGGACAAGAAGGAAGAAGGATTAAGTTTTCCTTTCCCCTTACATGATAGTTTTATTCAAGAGAGCTTTGAATCCGTCTTGACTCCCTGAAGTTTTCTTGGCAAGTGGCTTGCCCTTGTCTTTTTCCTAGGGGTGTGAGTCAGGGACTGGCCCAAAGTCACCCTACTCGATTAATACCTAAGGCAGAACGAGAATCAGAGGTGGGTTCCTACCGGTTCTATCTGGTTCTATAGAGTAGGTAGTAACTCCGTGATGACGTCACGGAGCCAGTTCCTTCGGTGTCTCCATGGGCGACTCCATTTTGGATTTTGCTTCTATGCATGCCCAGAAACTATTTTTTGATTGCCCTGCGCACGCTTGCTTGCTCGAGGTGCGACCCTGAGCGAACTGGCAGTCAGAAGATTCAGAACCCACCTGTGATTAGAATTCATGGTCTCCTAGTTTCAGTCTGGTACCTTAAACTACTATACCAATCTGGTTCTTATTCTGTACTTATGCCAGAATAAAGAAAACCTTAAAAATTCTGCACCTGTGTTATTAATTAATTTAAATGTGAAAAAACAACTGTTAAACTCTCTAAAAAGAATATTAAAATGATCAGGTAGCCATGCCTCCAAAATTATCTGGTATTTTCGATCAGAAAATTAGGTAAAGAAATGACCAACATTAATTCCTATTCTTTTCTTTTTTTTAAACATGTTTTTTTCCAAATCAGGTAACAGCACATGCTGTAGCCTAATGCTGGCTCTCAACATTTGTAAGTGAGGAAGGCAAATTTTCCAGCCATACCATCTGGAAGGCCTGAAGCAAAAATGTAATTATGTCCCACTGAGCATTCTTATAAAGCTCTGTGAACACAGGAGCATAGGCTTGCCAGGATGCATAATTGTGTGGAGCTCTGTTAGCATCCAGCCGAAGAGCTACATTTCTACTTCAAACACAGGCAATAAGGATGGGGTTCCAGATTGAGTTCTTGTTATCGTTCAGTTTTTAAAGGTCTGAAGATAGCTTGTGCGTATACCAAAATTTCTGGCTGCTTAATTTTCCTTATGAATTTTTATCACACGCTATTATATTCTGCCTCATATAGCTCATCCCATATGGAAAATTATTATGGTCTTGGCCACATGTTAAATACTATGACAACTGTGCTGAAAAAAACTGACATTAACTCCCCATCCCTCTGTGTACACAATAAATTCCAAAGCAAAGCTCTCTGGCTGGAAAAAAAATTAATTGGAATAAAATAGCTGTAATTCATTGTGCTAATGAATTGCACTAAAAAAAATACAATGGAATGCACACAATTCCAAACTATTTTTTTTTTTAATTTAGGGCAGCATATAATAGCTGTTGTGGGCAATATGCTGACTCTGTAAACCTTTTAGAGAGGGCTATAAAAGCACCATGAAGCGGTATATAAGTCTAAGTGCTATTGCTATTGTTATTTTAGACAAGTGGCTATCCACTCCAGTCTTTTCTTTAAAAAACTCCAGTGATAAAACAATGGCAAACCATTTCTGAAAAACCTTGCCAAGGTTTTTTAATTTTAATTCAGACAGTTGCCAGGAGTCAAGACTGACTTGAAAACCCACACATAGAAAAAACAAAACCCAAACAAACCCGACAACCCTTACTAACTCAAGATTTTTGTACAAATACCTTGATATCAACCCTCCCCGTTTTTAGCTGCTCAAGCAGACTAATGTTACAGTGAATTAAAACAATTAAAAAGCTTCTGGCAACTCTAACAACATTGGCAGTGGAAGTGCATTAGTACTGTACTTAGTTTAATTATCACAAATCCAAGATGCAAGAAAAAAAAACACAAAATGGCTAAAACCTGAAATCAGTACTTGCAGTAATGGGGTCCACAAGAATAAATATTATAATAAAACACCTGAAGTGAGAAGAAAGCAGTAATGGGGTCAAATCTTGTTGCTAAAACAAAAGATAATACAAAATGAATGTGGACTTCCTAAATGGTATCTCTGAATCAGTATAAACAAATGTAAAGACATACAGATGGAGGTTGGGTGGAAATCAACTTCACAGCTGGCAATGACAGATTAAAAAAAAAAGGATTCTAGGATTTGGTGGACAGCAGGATGTCATAAAAAACTTTCTTCACTGAATGAAAAGAAATTGTGGGATAAGTGAATATTTAAAGTTTGGGTATGTAATTCAACCTCTTGATCTTTCAGATGGCTGCAGGAGAGTATCTGGAAATGTCACCAGACTACTATCAAACTAGGGTTTCCCCACCCCACCCCATACACAATTTCTTCCTCCTTCTTTGCTTTTATTCTTGGGTTTTAAAGGTGGAATTGAGAGCACATATCTGGACCCATTTACCCATTTCATTGCCCTAAATCATATTATGAAAACTTTGAACATAGCTGAATTTGCAGTGCAAATTTAGGCAATATTTTGAAACAGCTGGATGGGGAGATTTTAGGATAGAAATGGGAAAGGTTTGTTTTGAAAATAAGTCTGAAATGTTGGAGTGACAGTTACCTACTCCAAAACTGTCAGTATGAGGCATACATAAACAAACACACCAAAGTAATTTTTTCATATAATCATTTCATTGCCTCTAATGTTCTGTTCTGCTCTGCCCAACCTTTCTCTGCATTATTACATGAGAGTATGTTGCTATGGTGCACAGGTCTTTCTTCTGTTGACCAAATATTTTGCCAGACACCTCTATTTGCCCTTTAAAGCTCATCAAAGTCTCAATGTGACAAAACAAGAGGTAAAGGTACCTCTCTCGATCCAGTGTGATGGAGCTGTATTTTGTAAGTGGCTTTTTAACTTCGTTAGACCAGAGGTGGGTTCCTACCAGTTCGGACTGGTTCTACCGAGTAGGTAGTAGGCCACTGGTGATGTCACAGAGCCGGTTCTATTCCGTGGGCGCCGCCATCTCTTTTTTGCCATTTTTCTTTTGCAATTAAAAAAAAAATCTCGGTTTTTTTTCTTCTGCGCATATGCGTGGAAGCCGAGTTTCCAGCACTGTGCAGGCATCGTCATCTTGTTTTTGGCCTTTTTTTGGGGGGGAAATTTTTTTTTGGTTTTTTTCTACTGTGTATGCGCGCGCAAGGCACGGCCACACAGTGCAGGAGGCAGCGAACCGGCGGCGAGGTAAGTTAGACCCCACCCCTGCGTTAGACCAATATATTATCTAGAATTCTTTCAATTGTATGCAAACAAGCATAACTTAACAGGTGATCTTGGATTGAAAAAATAAATCTCTATCCAAACATTCATTTTAAAAACCTATATAATACTTTCATATTCCTATATGCAGAAAAAGAGTCTCAAAAGAGCAACTCATTCTATATTAATACAAAGAACACTATAAAAATTTATATGATCCAGCATTCACAAAATTACTCAATCTTTCAAAAAAATGAGCCCAGCCACTGAATATTCATTTCAACATTCAAAACAAAAATAGAAACCAAGAGCATTGCGTGACCATGGCTTCTGTGAGTTCTAGTACTGGCATAGGCATGAAAGCCAGCTGGGTGACTTTAACCAGGCACTTTCTCCCAAATCTAGATGACCAATAGATAGAAGCAAGATGTTTTAGAAAACATTAAGTCTGTTTCTACGCTTTATGCATCCCAGATTTTTGCATCCCAGATCTAGTAGCCTTATTTTCTAAGATTTATTCACAGAACAAAGGAAAAACAACAACATGAAGGAATTCAAAATTAGGGGTTATTATATTAATTATGTTCTGATCTAAAATCTCTTGAGAGGGGAAACATGTGGAGTGTGTACTGCTTTGATTCACACTAAGAACATCTGGATGGGTGTCTATATTCTGTAGATAATCAATAATATTTTTTTCATCTTTATATCACTGTCTTATGTAGCAGCTTAATTATTCAAATGCAGATTTTCTTGATCAGAGAGAAAACACTTTACCTGAATTATTTTGTATGAGCAAAAGGTACAATAGTGTAGGTCATGGATGTCAAACTCGTGGCGTCGTGTTGCTATCACATGACGTTTTTCTCACTCGTGAAGCTGGGGTGGGCGTGGCCTGCTTATGACGGCCAGTTTGACACCCCTGGTTTAGATTTTCAACTAATGGGTATTTAAATCCTACATAGCCTTTTATTGTTAGATATAGCATTGGTGCTGGGGCTTCTTATAAAAGATGACACATTATAGAGATGTAGTTCCACACATTTACTTATGACTTAGAAATGTTTTCAAAATAATGGAATGTGTAAGGACATATGATATCTTCCTCCTCTTTGGCAGTCTGATTGGCCATCTATTTTTTTCTTGCTTCATTTCCTTTATTACATACTATATTTTATTGTACCATGTGATGTTTCCATGTCAAAATGTTAGAAGACACCAGTTATGCCTACTACTTTCTTAACAAATACTTCCCAATATATTTTGTGTTTTTAAATCCCAAGATTATTGGATTATTGGAGAATTTGGTCTTTTAGCAGCAGACCTGGTTTAATGCCCCAGCTTACAAGAGTTAATCATTGTGAAGGAAGCATACTGATAGATGCATATATACAGACCTGAAGGCACATGAAAAAAGATGAGGATAGAAAAGTCAAATCAATAAATAATATTGTCACTGCTCTGACTTGCAAATGGCTTTCATCATCAGTCATCATTTTAAGCTTATCAATGCTCTTTCTCTAAACTGTATTCTCAAAAAATGTGTCAGAACAGCAGTTCAACTCATAAGAGAGCCTTTGGGGCATAATTTGTGCTTTAAAAATACCACATGCCTATGTGTTGAAGACAATTTTCTTCCAGCTGTTTGCACACCTAGAGCAATTGGACACTTTAGATGAACTCTCACTCAGCAAATTAAACTAATTATCTACTCCCCCTCAAATCCCTGAACTCTTGAATAATAGAACAATAAAATTATTTTCCTTGTCACTTGCCATCAATAACTTACCTGTTTCAGTAAAAGCACTCATCTCATTGTTCAGAACATTAGTTGTTTTCATGTTGTTAAATTGCTAAGAAGATTTAGTTAATTTTATTTTCCAGCACAGAGGCTGAAATTCTGTTTTGGAGAAATATTATTTGGAATATGTAAGAATATTGGTTGTGCACTCAGTAGAAATATGGCTAAATCCTGAATCCAAAATAGACTTGGCTAATTTTGAAAACCTATGGATTCCTGTTTCTTTTCAATATTCAGCAGCCCAGAGATACTTTGGATAGAGATGGGTGGCATATAAATTTAATAAATAAATAATTTCTCTTGAACATGTGGAAAGAGAATAGCAGCACACATGTAGCCCAATCCTCATCTGTTCCCAGCCTCCAAATATTCAGGAAACCTAAAGAGCTACTTTAATACAAGGACAACTCTGTGTGTGTATTCATTTAATAATTTAATAAATGATTTATATGGCTACCCATTTCACAATATTGATTCTGGGCAAGATACAAGGATTAAAACAACAGCTACAAGCAGTGAGCCATAACTCCTGAGGTAAATAATACATCCCAATAATAAAAACTATATCAATACCACAGCTTGCTTATCTTCCTGGCCAAATGCTGGAGAAACAGCTAGGTCTTCAAAACCTTCCAAAGGGTGAACTATGTCACAGCTATCCAGATCTCGAAGGTAATTCTATTCCACGTGGCAGGTCCAGAACCTGGCTTTGTTTAGATTCCAGATCAGAAAAGAGCTGTACTTATATTCAATTCAGTCGCGGTAGAGAGGTAGAGCTGTATCTATGGCCTTATTCTCTACCCTTCACAGATTCACAAATGACTGGGGAGGCATTGAGTCAAACCAGCCTTGAGTTCAAGCCTGTAATATTATTGAAACTAAATCTTCTAAAGCTTTGTAAATAATTCTTTGGAGGCTGCAAAGAGGCAGATAAGGTATCTTTAGAAATTAACAGGTTTGCTTCTGACTTTCCTTATATGGAAGACTGGAGAGAGAAGTGTTAGTGGCTGAAAAATTGAGAGAATGATTCACCAAGAGGTCTGAAGGATGCTGAGTCTTATATAACAGCTTGTTCATATGCATTTGAAAGCCTTTGATAGCTCAATTGCATCTGAGAAGTATATTTGAAGAATTTTGGAATCAGAGAGATCAGCAGTCTGCTTATGCGCCACTATATATACACCTAATTTCTTATATCTCCAATGCTAGTATCTATGGAGATTCACAGTCATCCAAGTTATGATTGTCCCAAAGGTGCTTTTTTCAAGAGGTAACTCTTGGAGCAAAAAGCACCTTTAGGATTCAAATGCTAGTCTTTTCCCTTCTTCTGTTCCCATTTATTCGTACCTATTTCCTGTGTTCCTGTTTATACTTATACCTGTTATCTTGTACATGCTTGACAAACTAATTAAAATAAATATATAATAAAATAAAATGAATGTTTGTTTACATCAGTGCAATGGTTTCCAGCCTGCTACACTCAGTTTTGTCTGCTTTCTGGAAGAGACAGTTCAAAACTGGTTTATGAACCTGGCAGTTTTCAGAAGTCAGGTGGCTGCTGTCAGTCTGGGCTAGTCTTAGGACATCTCTTTGTCCCCTAAAGTCCTCTAGGTTCACAAAAAGAGTCAACATTGGCCCTGTCAACTCTATGGGCATGCCAGACACTGCAAAAGGTTACTGGAAGTAGTGTAGGTGCCACAGAACTATGTAAATTAAGTTTCATTTATTGCATCTACTGTTTAATATCCTCGTGTTATGGATGAATACCGTATTTTTCTGAGTATAAGACGCACCTTTTTACCCCCAAAAAGTGGGTGAAAACTTGGGTGCGTCTTATACACCGAATGTAGCCCAACCCAGCCACCCCCAACCTTTGGCCTCTCCCTCCCAGCAATTTACCTCTTTGCAGCGAGCAGAACAGAGCCTCTTAAGCTAAGCAACTGATTCTCAGCTCCCGACC
>JANHFT010006835.1:45938-57310 GCA_032467955.1 Pseudoxenodon macrops | reverse complement strand
TTGCCATAGCTTTCCTCCCCAGGAGCAAGCATCTTTTAATTTCTTGGCTGCAGTCCCCATCTGCTGTGATCTTGGAGATCTTGTTATCACTAGCGCCATTTCATCCCCATCTATTTGCCAGGAATTGAGATGGCCGGATGCCATGATCTTAGTTTTCTTAATATTGAGTTTAAAGCCAACTTTTCCACTCTCCTTCTTCACCCACATCAAGAGGCTCTTTAGTTCCTCTTCACGTTCTGCCATTAGAGTGGTATCATCTGCATATCTAAGGTTCTTAATTCCAACTTTTGATTCATCTAGCCCTGCCTTTCTCATGATGTGCTCTGCATATAAGTTAATTAGGGAGGGTGACAATATACTGCCTTGATGGACTCCTTTCCTAATTTTCAACCAATCAGTGATTCTGTATCTAGTTCTCACTGTTGCTTCTTGACCCGCATATAGCTTTCTAAAGAGACAAATAAGATGGTCTGATACTCTCATCTCTTTAAGAACTTGCCACAATTTGTTGTGATCCACACAGTCAAAGGCTTTAGTCAATGAAGAAGAACTAGATACTTTTCTGGAACTCCCTAGCTTTCTCCATGATCCAGCGTATGTTGGCAATATGATCTCTAGTTCCTCTACCTCTTCCAAATCCTGTCTGTACTTCTGATAGTTCTTGATCTACATACTGCTGAAGCCTAGCTTGTAGGATTTTAAGCATAAATTTACTAGCATGTGAAATGAGTGCAATGGTGCGATAGTTTGAACATTCTTTGGCATTTTCTTTCTTTGGAATTGGAATGTAAACTGATTGTTTCCAATCCTGTGGCCACTGTTGAGCTTTCCAAATTTGCTGGCAAATTGAGTGTAGCACTTTTACTGTATCATTTAAGATTTTAAATAACTCAGCTGGAATACTGTCACCTCCACTAGCTTTGTTGTCCATTTGACTTCACATTCTAAGATGTTTGGCTCGAGGTCAGTGACCATCCCATCGTGGTTATCAGGGACATTAAGCTCGTTCTTGTATAGTTCTTCTGTGTAATTTTGCCACCTCTTCTTAATCTCTTCTGCCTCTGTTAGGTCCCTGCCATTTTGGTCCTTTATCATGCCCATCTTTGCATGAAATGTTCCCTTCATATCTCCAATTTTCTTGAAGAGATCTTTGGTCCTCCCTATTCTATTGTTTTCTTCTATTTCTTTGCACTTTCATTTAAGAAAGCATTCTTACCTATGACTACTCTAACTAATTTTATTGGCAAGGCTTTTCCTACCTAAGGCTGGTTGGTTTCATCTAATCCTAAGGCAGGACTAAAATTTACAGTCTCCTGGTTTCTAGCCTGATGCTTGAACCACTGCAACAAAACTGGTTCTCTAATTTAGCTTAAGGAGACCATATTAGTCACATAAATTAGCAATCACTTCTTTGATGACACTGCTTCTAGAGAGTTAAATCAACCTTCCACAATCTGTTGTCCTTCATATGTGTCAGACTTCCATAATTCCTAGAGGAAATGCATTTGTGCTGCTGAAATGGAACACATCTGGACAGCAATATGATGGGAGAAGGCTTAGAGAACACTAAAATTTTAATCTGCCTTGTTAATACAACATTTTTTGCCGATTAGATTAATTAGAAAATAGGGTTTTTTCTTTTTTTTTCTTTTGGCCAAGTTTCATAAACACATTAAAGTTCATGTATATGTCAAATGCTAAGTCACTGCATGAAGAAATTCCTACACAAAAAAAAACAATAATAAATTTTCTCTTTTCTGACGGTTCTTCCTATATATAAAAGTTTACTTTCCTGTTCTTACGAGTCAAACTATATAGGTGAATTCAGGTAAGGATTTTACATTGAGTTATTTTGTGACTCACTTAAGTGTTATGTGACAACACAGATCTGATAATCCACACAATTATTGGCTGTAAAATGGCTGTGTATGTGTGTTTTAAAATTTAGAGAGAAGATGGGTCAAGAAATTTTAAATATTTTCTTGGCTTTTGTATAATCTTCAATTTCAGATTATTCACAGGTATATTTTTCATACCATATTGGGAAATAGGGGACACTTGGAGACAAATGAAAAGGCAGAGGAATGAGTTACGAAAATATTTTCTTGACACTTTATAAAAAAAAAATATCTTCCCATCCCAAGGATGAATATACATATTACTGTTTTGTAACAAGAAAGCATCTTTGCTCTTATCTTGAAATTCACAGACATCAAACCATTCTCAATATTCTGCCACAGTATAATTCTGATACCTTTTTTTCAGCTGTTACATATCAATTTTGGTTTGCTGCTCCTGTTTTGCATTTTTTTATTATGTGACAAGAACCATTTAAAATAAAAAAGAGATATCATAGTCTAATCCATTTTTATTCTATTTTAAATGTATATATTAGCACAGAAACTAATATTTTGGAAGCAAGTGGCAATAATATAGTGGGGGGAAAAGATGAGAAGTACTGTTCTTTCACCCTTCAATACTTACTTTATATGGAGTTATACACGTCTATAAGATGTTTCTTCACTAAAGTTACTTGCATTGTTTGTGATTAAGGCATTTAGTTATGTTACAAGACCTACTGTATATTAGCCTTCCTCAATCTAGTGCCCTTCTGAAGATTTGGACTGAAAATGCCATAATGACCTTCAGATTATGAGGCTTTAGTGCCAACCGTTTTGAAGAGCACAAAGTTGATGGAAGCTGGCAAAATTCTATACAACCTACATTTAAAAAAAAGAAAATCTAGAGAAAGAAAAGGAAAAAGGAAAACTAGAGAAAGAAAAGGAAAAGTGAATTAGCCTGTTGGTGTGTGTATGTATGTACGTATATACGTACGTGTATATATATATATATATATATATATATATATATATATAAAATAAAAGGGGTGTGTATAAGCGCACTAGCGTGTCTACCGTCCCTGTCCTATTGTTCCCTTTTATCCGAATCCAACACATGTATTCATCATCTTGTCTATACTTGTATCGGTTTTCTAATATACACTTGATGAAAATAAATAAATAAATGAATAAAATATACAAAATGCGTGCATTCAAAATGTTTAATGCTGACCTGAGACCATAGAGAACTGTCCCATCTGGATGTAAACGAATCATTCTGTTCTTCACGGTAACACCATGTACAAATGACTTCTTATCATTCAGGAAGTAGGTATCAGGAACCCAAAGCTGATCTGCTACTCTATTGTCCAGTGTAAGATTTAAAGGTATTACATTATACGAAAGCCTCTTATCCCTCCATGCTTGTTGAAAGTACATGGTCAAAGTATAGTCCTGAAATGATAGAAGAGAAAGGGAAAAATCGGTTGAAAATTGTACTATTTTTTATTTTGCTACTTGAAATAACCAAACCAAAGAGTACTTCTTCAACTGACCACCGTCTATAAAATTAATGGTTTAAAAAATAAATACTGTGTTATCCTCTAAAATATAAAATATAAAAATATTTAGCACCAGATTCTATATGATATTATCTCTTTCTTTAAAAAAAAGTTCCTTTAATTAAAAAAGAAAGCATAGGAATAACGGCTATAAAGTACCATGTAAGCAATTATCCATAAATATTACTTTCTCTTTAAGAATAAACAGTATTTGATTAAAAATACTGGGGATGTAATTGCCTAGATATTAACCATATTTTATTTTATCTATTCACAAGTATCTAATACAAAATTGCACTTAACTCAATCAAGTAAACAAATTACAATTGTAAAAGTTGTCTCTATAAATAATGTTTTCAGGCTTCTGACAGAAACAAAGATTTCTTGTCAAAGTATTCAAAAAGACACATTGCATAACTAGATATTATGTGAATTACAGTTCAACACATCTAAAAAGCACCGCATTAGGAAAGGCTTAATTAGACAAAAAGTGCTGCTTTTTCTGACATTCCTTGAAGTCTAGAGATGCAGTTATATTTGTAAAATAAATCTCTTCCTTCTGGGAACAATCAACCCACCAAGGATGCTAGGAAGAGTAAGACACGGTATTTTATGATTAGTCCTGTAGACATCAGTACCTTCAGATGAGGCCTACACCACATTAGCACAATACTGATATATACGGCTTTATCTCTCAGCATTTCATGATTCTCAATTGAATATACTCACATGAACCAGTTAAAATGGTATGTCTTAATACAGATGAAAGGCTTAATCAACCAACTGGTTTAAATAATTTGCCTAGGTAGTTTGTAATCCACAGGATTGGGATCCCCAAATAATCTCAGGGATATTTCAGGTAACACAGGTGGCAATTTTGTTAAGGCCTTGTTTAGGCCTTTTTGTTAAGGCCATTTAGTGGCTCTGAAAAGGGCCACTGGCACTATTGCTCCTGACTGCCCTCTATAGCTATGGAAAGCCTAAAAAATTGCCTGGCTTTATGAGCAGTACCAGACAATAAAGAGAAATGGCAACTGTCTAGAGTGAACCAAATAAAGTTGCAGAAAAATACCCAAACACAAAAGACTATATAATTATGTCTGTCAAATAGTAAGGATGGGGTCAAAGAGGGTTTATTTCTCTACAACTATTGCATTTTACCCTAATAGACCTTTCACAGATGTTGGGCAGACAGCTCAAAACTATCCCGAAAAAAACTCAGCTGACTACTCAGCAAACTGTTATAATAAATTTGCAAAGAACACTGAAAGTATGCTGCTTGCATCCACTTAGAAATCGCAGTTATGCTGAGTTTATGGGAGCACCTTGATCATATGTAATGGTAAATTTGGGGAGGCTGAGGAACAGGCAACATTTTCAAAATTTGTCATCTGGTACAGATCTTCAGTAAGGGTAATCAAGATGGTTTCATATAAGAGGCATGGCAGATTTATACTCACTGGCCTCTCTCAAAGAGATCCTTATTGAACAGTGTGATTTAAGATAATTACTACTATTTGCAAATTTGTCTTTATTAAGCACAGTAATAGAGAGGATACTACCCATCTAACTCCAAATGTAGGTGGGAAAAGTAGATTATCTAGATGAATTTGGGTCTGCTTCAGGTTTGCATATGGTAGTAAAATTATCTTAGTTACTCTGGCTGAGAGAGCCAATTTAACAAGGTGGCTTAAGACATCAGGGTACAAACTGGGAAATCACAAATTCTAGTCCTCCCATCGGCCTGAAGCTATTTTGAGTTTAGTCACTCTTTCTTAGATCTAGGAAGAAGGTAAGGCAAACCTCTGCTGAAAATGCTGCCACAAAAATTTCAGAGACTTGTCCAGGTAGTCACTAGGAATCAATACTGACTTGAAGGCACAAATCAAACAAACCAAAGCAAAACCTTGACTGAGGTCCTTTATCAGATGACAAAGATAAGAGAATATCACTGGGTTGATCCTATTAGTATTCTTAACAAATGTAGCTAAAACAACTCAGTTGGGAATTGGATACAGGCGTTCTATAATTATTATATTTCTCTTTTCAAGATTATTATTCAAGACTGATAGTGGCATATTTCCATTTAGTCAATGAAATCTGATTTGTGAATCCAACAGTATTTTATTCTTTCTGTACAACGTTTTAATATTTACCTAAAATGTAGACACTAAACTAGATTATTGAATCTCATGCTGGCATGTCAAACAGAAGACTTAGAAATTGTATACACCCCAGAAATGTACTGTAATGTTTATAGTGTTGCGAATGTTTTAATTGCTTCCAAAGATAATATTTATATATGACTTTTATGTTTTAATTGTATACCACCCAGAATCAATCTGATTGATTAAGCAGTTTCTAAATTTGATAAATACATAAATAAATATAGCAATTTTCACATTAAAAAACCCTGCATTCTCTTGTTTTCTAAGGAACTTTTAATTAATTTGTCCATCTTTCAAAAACATGTTCTGCCTTATATTTTTTAAAAGTATAATAATGCAGTAACTATTTCCTTACAAATATCATCAAAATTTCAGAGAGGCATAGTATGTATTACACCAAATGACAAAAAAAGAGTTAAAGCAGTGTAGTCCTAAAAACGTTATTTGTCTAAAAAGGAATGTCTGCCAGGTTAGATTTCGCATATTGCTAATTATATAGACAATATTATTCTAAAATCTTATCTATCAATCTATGACCAAAGTGTAATTTCAATTCTAATCTTTTATGTGTCAATGAGGAAAAGTTCCATCGTAATTTAATTCCAAAATTCAGGAAAAAATATTATGAATTATTTCCATCTATTTAACTCCCCTTTACTCATTGTTTAGAGAATGTTAGCTAAGAAGAGGGTAAAATATTAGAAGAACGTATGTAAACAGTATATTCTGCACAAGGGTGGTTTCTACTTATCTTTCCTACTGGTTCGGGTTACGACAGAAATGGGTGTTTAGCACGCGCGCGGTCGCTGTGCTAGTGCCCCTGTCACATCTGGGTATTGTCTCGAAAATAACCATTTGCGCATGCGCAGGAGGCTTTGTGCATATGCAGAGGATTATTTTTGAGGCAATTTTCACCAGGAGGATCGATTTCCAGCCAGAGAACCAGTTTGGGGGCATGTCCAGCTGGCTGTCTCTGCCAATTCGGCGAGCGGAGGAAAGCTCCTGCTACCGGTTCTAGTGAACTGGTCCGAACCGGCAGGAACCCACTTCTGATTCTGCACCTACTGAGATTTCTGGTGGATAAATTACTTTTTCTTAATGACAACTGGTAGTATTGTGCAAAATGTTATGATCTTATAAAAACTATTGTGGTAGTATCCTGCCTTTGAAATAAAGCTCATGTGTTCAGAGAATTTTCTTTCAAGGTCAAAACTGAAGACATTTACATCCAGAGAATGTTGTTTTGAGATCATAACAAAATTCCCTGTTTGGTTCCAAACATTAGAAGATAACAGCTGTTATAAACAGTGGTGTCTTCAAAGTTCTAGACGTAAAACAAATTTGAAATTGGTCATTCAACTGTTCCATATTTGAAATGGAACATTTATGTTCAAGAGTTTGTTTTGAAGCTAGAATTACATACTTTGACCCATTTTGACTTTTGCTCTGATGCAAAACAAAACAACCAACTGGGACAATTCTGGCATAACATTTCAGAATCAGAATGGAGCTGGAAAAGACCTTGGAGGTCTTCTAGTCCAGCCCCTTGCTCAAGCAGGAGATCCGATACCATTTCAGACAAGTGACTGTCCAGTCTCTTCTTAAAAACTTCCAGTGATGAAGCACCCACAACTTCTGAAGGCAAGCTATTCCACTGGTTAATTGTCCTCACTGTTACTTCAAAGTTGCTTCTCTTCTTGATTTGTTTCTATCCAGTGTTTCTTGTCTTGCCCTCTGGAGCTTTGGAAAATAAATTGATCCCCTCCTCTTTGTGGCAGTCTCTCAAATATTGAATACTGCTATCATGTCCCAGCTAGTCCTTCTTTTATCTAGACTAGCCAACCCAAATCCTACAACTGTTCTTCGAATGTTTTAGTCCCCAGGCCTTTAATCAATTTCAAGTGGAACTCTTTTGTTCATAGCTCAAAACAAGGATATTTTTCATTTTGTGCATATCTTTAACAATCTCATTTTGTCACAGCTGTTGAATGATCCAGAGGAACAGTCCAATTGCTTAGCACTAGATGCAAAAATTACTGTATCTAATAAAAACAGAGTCATGAAAGAGGGGAAAAACTAAAAAATAATATTTTTCCTTGATAAAGTATCAAACTGTCTTCCAAAACTTAATTAAAATTTATTTTCTGAAATCTAACTTTATTTTCTGAAAACATAATATATGCTGAGTAAAATTTGAGGACAGAATTAAAGATATAAATACATTAATCTAAAATACATTATACATTGACTTTCAGACCAATCCTTTTGGTGAAAAAACTAATGCAATTCTATTAAATCTAAACTAAAAAAAGTAATGTCCCACTGGTTGTTGCTTGATCCAAAGAGTAATGAAGCCACTCCTTCTCCTTCTTTTCTTAAATCTAGAGAAGCCAACTATTAAAGTGGGCAGGGAAAAACAAATACTTTATTCAATGTTTTATTGCACAGTATTTGCTCTACAGAAATCCTCCTTTCCTAACATATTATTTATAGTCTTTCTTTGCTTTATTTCCAGGCATCTTCTTCTAGAAAGCTTCCATCTTCAAAACTGTATTTGAAAGCACAAACAGTACCTAAACAGTTATCAGATATTCAGTCTGTAAGCTAACAACCACATGTCTGCAGTGATTTTAAAGCTAATATGCTATGTCTTTTCTATATGGTGTAAAGTGTTGCAGTTACAGGTACATCCGTACATAGGAAGAATCTTTTCCATCTACATTTCTGAATTTCCTATTTTGAATCCCCTGCTTTGTTAATGCTGGTTTTCTGCAATGCACTTCGTTGTTGCATTTCAGCCAAGGCTTAGTTACAAATCTGCCAGTTGACGTTTTTCTTAAATAAAATTGAAAGGGTGGTGGTGGTGGTGAATACAAATCTTTAGCCCTATTAGTTTTGGCAGACAGATACCAGTCTCCTTGCAAGAAACCAATAATGAATGACTGGCTTACTGGAGACTTACCCCCAAGTCTGTATCTATGTTCGACTTGGATGAAACTTGAAGAGAGTTTAAGTAGAAAATTTTAGATCTTGATTAATAAAGAGATAGAACCAACGTTTCAAATCTCTGCCACAACATTTTCATACATCCTCTTTTTAACATTCCCAAATATTTGTATCATTTACTGGTCCCAGTTCATAGGATAGCCTTCATATTGGCACATCTGGATACTGTGCTTAGTAGTATCTTCCCTTCAATGGTAAGCACAAGTGTGTTTAACTATTTGTTCAGAATCTGAAATTGAGATATTAGTTTGTGTGTTATCCTTGGAGGTAGATTTAATCTTCCATCTTATTATAACCAATTCAAAGTCCTGTCATATGGCAAATCACTACTATCTACTAAACAATCAGGATCAGGAAATCTCTAGTACTATGGCCAAATTATGTATCACAGCAATAACAAGTAGAAGTTCTTGGACCTCATAGTTTCTTTTGATATGTTTAGTTTGCACACTAATAGACTTTTATTGAACATCTGAGTTATGTTTTTTTCCTCTCTGTGTGTTTGATTTATGACTGTTTATTTTAATAAACTTTAATCTTTCTTTGCTACCTGCTTGCACTTTTTGATTGCGTGACAAGAAGGTTTCTATTTTTAATAACTATCAAATTGTGTGACTATTGGTATTACAATAAAAAAATTAAAATATTTCTTATATGTGATTCATATATTCCCCCCCTTTTCATATTATCTTTACAACAACAACCCAGGAAGATGAGTTGGGCTTAGAAAACATCATTGGTCCAAGCCACTCAATGTCTTTTATTTTTAAAACAGCATTTAATTGCTCCTTTTTTTTAATTGATTTGATTTCATTTTCTTCTGCTTTTTTATTAAAAGAAATTCCAAATCAGGATTTTACATTAGCCCTCTCTATCCAACATACCTTTTGTAAGGTATGTTGGATAATTCAAGCCCGCTGGATGACTGTCTTGAAAAATGGTTTATGGAAATTGAGACCAATTTAGCTGGAGGGCCCCAAAAGGGTACTTTTTTTTTTAACTTTGTGAAATTTTAATTAAATGTTAACTTGAACCTCTGCTTCTGAATATGCCTCAAGCAGGTTTTATTCCAAATGGATCTGTACAAATCACAATCTTGAGCATATACTTTTAGGCCATTTCATATATACATTGTATGACTTCATGCACAGATATCAATTTTTTAGAGGAAAACTGCACTCAGTGCAATACATTCATACTTCTACTATTCTGAACCAACATAGGTTTCCTAGGCAAGATTCTTAATAATAAACAGAATAAGATAGGATTGAACGGGGTTTATAGCTTTTAAAGTTAATATAGCATCATTGTCTGATGCTATATTCAAGTAAGTTTACAACTTTACCTTTGACAGGGGTGATTGAAGACCCCTTTGTTTTCTTTCTTTTTTGTTCACATCTAGTTTTGTCATTTTGCTCATCTTTATTTATTTATTTGTTATTGATGTTGTTGTTTCCTTGCTTTTCAATGCCTTTAACAATTTACCAACTACCCAGATTTGTGCAGAGATATAATTTATGTTCTTCTTATAAACTGGGAATTTCTATTTAATACATAGTAGCTTGTAGGCCATTCCTACCTCTTTTCTCTAGACAAATACAAATGACTCAAGTAGTTTTTGCAATATTTTACAGTTACAATTACAAAGAAAACATGAATTTCTGAGCAAATGTGTGTGCACATGACATACTGCAAATCCAACATTGTAACATTGTTCTCTGAGAGAGAGAGAAATACCGCATAAGGGAGAAAAGAAAATTAACTCCTAATAAACTGCATGGCTAAATCAATTTCAATCTCCTTAATATTTCCCTTAGGAAATCATCATTCAACATTACAACTAACTAGATTATTTTGCAATGTTTTTATGTAGCTCTTTTCTCTCTTTGGACAACCTGTACTCTTGAGATAATACACACAATATTAAACTATCTGCCTATACTAGAAATACGACTTTTAAAAGTTGCCAATATTTCAAAGGAATATCCAAATTGGAAACATTCCTATCACATAGTTTGCAACTTTTCTTAATGAGACAATAAAACCTCTGTATTGATAACTTAAATTATAGAACTTTAAAAAAAAGTTATTAAGCATTTCTGATTATTAGATTATTATTATTTAATTAATTCTAGATTGTCTATCAATCAGTTGCCTGTGTGACAGAATGCCTTCTAAGTCTTAATTATTCACTGATAATTATTCTTCCTTGGAAACATATATGGAGACAAGCTAAATAAAAAAAAACTAGCTATAACTTCATCAATAGATTAAGAAAGGGCAAGAATCTGGAGTTTTCAGTTGATGTTCTCATTCATCTTTCCATATGATGCAAAATGAAAGAATTCTGAAAGTAAATGACTGCTATGCAAATGATGTCAACATGAGATATTTAATTTCTGGGGCTATTTTTTGAATTATCTGGAAGATTGACTGCTAGAACAGAATGGATCACATCTTACAAAAACTGGTAAAAATCTATGTGGCCAAAACATGATGATGAGTATTTTAAACTGACTCACTAAAAGAGAGTAATAAAAACTTAAGCCTTGTAGATGAAAGTTGAAATATACAATATTTCTAATGTGGTCTATTCAACCATTTGGTGAAAAATCAGAATGTGCACTGGATCATAACATTATTTAATAATGCTCCCCCCCACAAGCTTCTGCTCAGTTGCATCCGATTCTCTGATGTTGTTGCTTGGACAAGTTTCTAAAGTTTTCTTGTAAAGGTTTTTAATAAGTGCCTTGCCACTGCCTCTTTCCTGGGGCTTAGAAAAAGTTATTGGACCAAGG
>JANHFT010006835.1:31021-45928 GCA_032467955.1 Pseudoxenodon macrops | reverse complement strand
GGTTTTGTGCGTAAGGCAGGATTAGAATTCATGGTCCCCGAGTTTCTAAGCTGATGCTTTAACCACTACATCAATTGGCTCTCTATTAGTGCTTATCATAAGGGAAATATCCAGTATGAACTTAAATTCCAAACAAGGGCAATTAGATAACTTGGTGAGAAGTATCTGATGATTTATAGTAACTGAGTGATACTACTTTTTCAAAAGGAACACAAACAATAAAAGGGAGGTAATTATCTTGTATATAAGAGGATAACATATAAAACATATGAAAGGAAGCAGACCATCAAGGAAGAATACAAAGAGCCAGCCTGGAATTGCAGAGAAGGTGCCAAAATGCCTAAAGAGAGCTTCTTCAGATACCTTTGAAATAAAAAGAAAATAATTGGTATACCAGTTGTTCAGTGAAATGGTATAAGGCTAAACAAGAAAAGACAGAGCGACTCAAATCTTGTTTTGATAAGTGTTCTAAGATAAATATGTCTAGTTTAATGAAAAGAAAGACTAGGGGTGATATGATAGCAGTTTTCCAATAACTAAGGAAATAGATATTTCCTTATTTGCCAAAAAGAAGAGGGAATCAACCTATTCTCCAAAGCACCTGAAGGTAGAACAAGAAGCAATGGAATGGAAACTAATCAAGGAGAAAGACAACCTAGAACTAAGGAGAAATTTTCTGATACTAAGAACAATGAATCAGTGGAATGACTTGCCTCCAAAATTTATCGGTGTTCTAACATTGGAGGTTTTTAAGAAGAGATTGGACAATCATTTGTCTGAAATGGCATAGAATCTCCTACTTGAACAGGGAGTTGGACTAGAAGACCTCCAAGGTCCCTTCCAACTGTTATTCAGTTATTCTCCAACAGGAACATATGCATCTAGCCAAATAATTGTGAACAGCATGACTGAAGCTTGGGATTGATGGAAATATAGTCAAAGAATATTTATTTATTTATTTATTTGTTTGTTTATTCTCAGTCCAAATCTCCAGGATAAGGTCAATTCCATCTGACATCAATGGAATTTCCATCTGGATGTACTTCTATCTATTACCTGGAGAAAGGGTCAAATGCCAGACATCTGTAGGTGGACACCTATTATATTTTGTTGTCAAAAAAGTGAAAATTGCAGAAAAACACAGATCATTTAACCTGACATCAATATTTGGGGAGTTTCTAGAGCAGACACAAGCATTTTGAAACTATGTAGAAATGGACAGAAATCTGTAAAGATTAGTTAACAAGTTCCCTCAGGCAAACCCTTTATTTTTAGAAAAAGTATAAGATAAATAACTTCATAATTTGTAGATATGATAAAATTTGATTTTAACAAAGCATTTGACAAAGTACACCATGGCATTCTTATTAGCAAACTACTTAATTGTGAGCTGGCTGGCATGGAAATTAAGTGAATATATTACCAGCTGAAAACTCATATTTGAACAATCTTCATTTCTTGAAGGATTTGAGTGGAATACCTGGGGCCTTAGGTCTTGGCTCTATACTATTTAGCATTATTTTATCAACTGATGATATGCAGGAAACACTTTATCAGATCTGCAGATGACCCAAAACTGGGCTAGGAGAGTTGATGCCCTGGCACATGAACATATATACATTTTTGCCCTGTTAAAGATCGCAAATGTAATAATTGAAAAGCCAAGGACTGTTTTTCTATTTCTTCAATCGAACAATTCAAAGTTATTAATCAAGCACACATGCCTCAGTGTAAGTCACTAGTTATTGCAAAACAAGCATTATATTATCCTATTTAATTGCAGCTAACTTAAGAGCTACCTGTTCTCCTCAGAAAAGAAAAATAGAATATACTTGCAAAGAAAAGTGGCATAAGAGGGAATATTTTGAAACCATAAATGCAAATTTTAGATATAAAAACTAATTGTTGTTATATTCCAATTCATCCAAAAAGGCAATAAATCCTGAAACCTATCATACAGTACTCAAGATGCAATGCATTACCATTTTCTTTTATCTTTATTCTGAATTTTAACTGCAGGAAAGATGAAAGGATGTAGAGCGTGGAGGCAAATAAGGAAAATACTTCAATTTACTACTGAAGAGAACTGCAAAGCCAGAAAACAACGTGATCCTCAAAGATTTAGAACAAAGAAGTATAAAAATTCAGTTTCATTTAAAAATTATTACATGGAAAAACAGATAAACATGATTACGTGTTTTAAAAAAGTAATAGTTCCTGGTAGCTCTTAAATAAACAAGGTCCTATTTTTAAATTGAATTTTTTTAAACCTATATTGGAAATGTACATTATTAAGTTGGTGAATATTTTTTTCTTTTAGAAAAAATAGATCCAGTTGAATGGAGTCTTTGGCTTGACATTGGTAGAAGTGAAATTATCTCATTACTGAATGAGTCAGTATGAAAATAACAAGGTAAAAAGAACAAATGTATTCAATCTGTTATGTGGTGGTAAGACCTTACCTTAAATTCATTATCCAGTTTGGAGCATGATACTCCTTATTTCAATTAATTGAAGTGCCCCTTTCAGAGAAAACAGGCAAAAATATTATAAAGAAATTGATGTCTATGGGGGAAAACTAGATGGATATATTTCAGTTTAAGAAGATCCAAGCTAAATTAGGGTTCCTCCCTGCAGACAGTAGAATTGATGTATGATGCTTGCAAAAAGCCAATGTCATCTAAATGATCTTATAAAATACACAACTTAATCACATGATGAACATTCTGAATAAGGTTTAAATGTTCACTGTAAACCTTGAATGTGCATAAATTGCAGTTTTCAGGTATCCCGACAGTTATTCCACAAAAAGATAAACTATCATCTTCACTATGTTCCACAATGCAAGACATACTGGTATTAAATTAGAGCAAGGCATTCTGGTTAAATGTCTAGAAAAAGCTGAAAAAAGTTCAAAAACAAAATCCAGATAGAAAATACATTCCCCATCTCTCAAGCTGTTCAAGAAAATGTTGAATGGCCATCTGTGGCAAAATGCCCTAATTTAGATTATTGGCATAAGCAGGGGACTGGATTCTGTAGCCTTAGTAATCCTTCTAACTTTATGATTGTCTGGCAGAATGAATTTCCTTTACCAATTCATGGACACCAGTCTTTTCTCCACAAAATAACGTTTTATTAGTCTCCATGAAATAAGAGGGATATTAATTAGTTGATTCAATCTGATTTACATGAATTAACCATTGTTTCTTAACTTGATAGTGCTGGATCACAACCAGAAGCCACCTGAGGTATTTTTTTAGGGTTTTTACCCCACCTTCATTGTTTTTATGTATTAACTCAAAGCAATGGACATAACTTATTCTCTCTCCTCCTCCTCCTATTTTCCCCACAATAACAACCCAGTGATGTTGGTTGGGCTGGGAGAGTCACTGGTTCAAGATCACCTAGCTGACTTTTATGTCTAAACGAGGATTAAAACTGTTTCTGGTTTCTAGACTGGTGTCTTAGCCACTAGGCCAAACTGGCTCTTTGATCAAATGATAGTGACTGCATGATTTACAGCCACTTTAGCCCTCGAATACCCTAAGCCCTCATCCCTAAGTGGTCCCATTTCCACCACCTTCAATTCTGGTCTTGGGAAGCCATTCGTTGCATGGAAGATCCTAGTTCAGTTGAGGGAAGGAAAGGATTCAGTTATAAAAAAATATATTTTCACATGGGTTCTGTTGCTAGGCAGATGAGATCACTGTTTTGATGAGGAAAAAGAGGGTAAATTCATGCTAACCAATGTATTGAAATTCCTTCCAGGGATTTTTACTCAGCCATCAGCCAGGAGGAGAAATTTAGCATGCTACCGGAATGTTGTACAACACATTAAACTTAGCTTTAGCTGGATTGACCTAATTTCTCAGTACACACAATACACTAATAATCAAAGCCACACTGTCTGGCTTCTTGCAACACATTAAGCAACATAAAAACTAATCCAAGTAAAAACTAATTTGATTACTAATGGATTCAATTTGGCAATTTAAAGCCAAAATGCTTCCTATCCACCCTTTCTGAACACAGTGGTACATATCAAATCTCAAGCTGATTTCCCCTCACAATAAAAAATAAAAACGGAAAAAGAAAAAAAAGAAAGATCCACTTTCTCCATAAAGAAGCAGGTTTAAAAAAAAACTAAAAAAAACAAACAACCCACTTCAAACTATGCTTGAATTGTATCAGAATTCTTGAACAACAGCAGCACTACAGAGACAGGAGGTTGTTTTTTTTTACACTTTTTAAAGAGCACAGACATGTCCATGTTTACACTATTTGTTTTTCTTGAGTAGACAGTGATGCATTGACTACCTTAGCGTAAAGAGTAAGAATGTATGCATGAGAGAAAACAGGAACTAAAATTACTTTCAACAGCTTACATGAGTCCTTTCCTTGAACTTGCAGATTTATATTTATTTTTATTATTACAACTCAAAAGCATTTCAGTACACATAAAACTACTCTAGAAGAATATTGCTTTTTTTAAAGGTCATGATAAACTAGCAGCTATGATTTTTCTCTGCATTAAGACTAAGTGTGGTCAAAATGCAGAAAATTTAAGTGTTTTACCACTTCAGAGTATTTCTATCTGAAGATTGATGCAGAAGAGATAATAATATTGATCTGAGAATCCTCTAGCTGCATTGTAACTTACATGATACATAAATCCAAGGGTCAAACAGTACATTTTACTTTAAATATCAACATTGCACTGTATCTAATGCCACACTTAATGATATACTTTCCTTCAAGCCTATAGGAAGAAATTAAGTCTTCATTTTAATGTAGTTGATTAACTTGCAATGGTACTGATTAGGAGTATGTGTGTCCTAGAATTAAAGCCATCCACTCTTAGCAATCATAAAAACCCTCCAAATTAAGTCTCTGCTTGTAGATAAGCCTTTTCAGCTGTTTCCAGTAGCATATGTGGGAGAAAACCAGAGGAGTAGGACAGACTTTCAAGGGGCCTGGGGAGTGGGATGGTGGTTGGGAACTATCATGAGGCAGAGATGAGAAAATTTCAAGATTCTTCCTGAAGTCAGTTTTTCTCTCCTTTTTGCAGACTAGGTTGGGGAGACATAGAGATATTCATCTTTAATTTAATGGTGTCTATTGCACTCCAAAGAGGAGAAAAAAATTGGGTTGAATAATTCTTCACAATCATGTTTCAGAATGAAGCATTTGTTTTTTTCATGGGATTATACTGGCCATATAACAACAAATGTCCCTGAAATTTATGGGAAAAACAAAGACCAAACAGAACAAAACAAAGACCAAACAAAATCATCAAACCATAAGATGGATTTAATATAAATAATTAGCCAAAGACCTTCAGTGTAGTTATTAAATCTGAATTTAAATGTGTGGAACATCTCATAATAGGCGTTTCTTTTAATTTTTGCTGTTTAATATAATAGTATTCTTCAGCCCTTAAAGAGAAATATAGAATTCAGAATTATCATATACAGCAATTAATTAATCAAAACTTATTCAGATTAATTTTCTTTGAAATGGTCTTCATTACAAGCAATCAGAGACATACTGATGACATCATTAAAAATGGAGATCATTCCAGTTAAATGAATTATTGAGAGATTGGAAGATGTTTTTGCCATGGTACCTTAGGAAAATAATCTTTTTTTAAAATCTGGCTAGCTTTTTCCAACAAAGAATAGAATTTAACAAAGTAAAAAAAAACACAAGCAAAATTATTTTGAGTGAGTTACTTTATTCATAAATCTTTAAAAAAAATAATTTCAGTTAAATCATAAAAACTTCAAATATTGGCAGAATAGTTCAGTTTTATTTTCTTTATTCAAAATCTGGAGGGGGGAATTAAGGTCTTTTTTAGGCCCCAATTATTTTGAAATTATTACTTTAAAGGAGGAACACTCTTTTTAAAAAATTACCAGAAATACTGCTGTTAGTACTTTAGCAATGTTTAAGAGACTTCCATCTTCTTATCACTATAATTTTCTTGAAAATATCATCAATAAACATTTACCCTGAAATTTATCATAATCGGTTTTGTAGAAAGATGATTGTTCACATCATTAGCAATTCTTCCTGTCAGCAGTTATAATCAACCTTGTTGTTACTGAGAATAATGTAAAGAAAAACTTGGAGACATTGCTTTTCTGTTTATTTTTTTCATCCCCATAATTTAGTGTTCTCATTGTTTATTCCATTTTTTTTCAGATTACACCAAATTTCTTCCAAACTTCAACAAAATAAGGAATAAAAGTTGCTTTCACTTATTGAAGATTGCAGAGTAGGCTTTGGGGTAGTTATCAAATAGTCAATTTTTCTTTTTAGCTCCATACTGAGAACTTTGGTCCTGATAATTTCCTGTCTGTCCTCATCATCTTGTTTAACAATTGCCATAAATAGTGGAATTCCTGATGCAGCACTTCAAACCATCATGTTCAATTAAGTATTTTGTGGGAAAGTTATTAGTTCTTCCTGCTTCATTTGGAGCAGCTACTACAAAATAAAATAACCAATGAAGAAAGCTGTTTTTTCTTAGGTTCCAGGTAAACACACAGAGATACCATTGCTAAAATGTTAAGTTATTTACTACAGCTAAGCAGATAATGGTAGGCAAGATAAAAAATCAAGGTCTGTGCAAAGAGTGCTCTCCTGAATAAATAATTCTGTTTGAAGTTCAAATGGAGATAGTCTGGTCCAAATTCATTCCAGGAATCAAGAGGTGAGTCAGGTGGTCCAATAGTCAAAAGTTTAGGAATACACAGCAGCAAGAATCACAAGATGGAATACCAAATGGCTGATTTCAACAAAGACTGAAGACAAAGCACTTATATAAAATTATCCCAGAAAGTTGGCTGAAGTTATTCTTTGATCTTTGCCTTGTAAGGAGCCTCATTGAGTGGAGCTGTTCTGCTCGCCATTGCATGCAGACCTGAGGCTTGGGTGTTGTGCCTCCTCATCCAGTTGCTCCAGCTGATCACAAGATGCCTATGATTGATCAGCCTCCTCAGATCATCATAATTGAAGATTCCCAAGTCTGACGATCCATAGAGTCAGCTGGAGCAATGTTATAGGTGTAGAATAGGAGTCAGTCTGAATTGTAGCCCAGGACAAAAGCACTGGATTGGCAGACGCTGGAAATCATGCTGTGCTTCATTTCAGTTTTCCTAGGACATGCAGACTATTTATGTTTCCTTCTTAATATTTCCAATGTTGGCATTTCAATATCCAATCTTGGTAGCACATCTTGGAGGTTTCATATTGTTCCACTTTCAGATAAAACTTGATTGTAATATCATAAAACTCATCAATTTCATCAATGACTGGAGCATTAACTTGGATAATTTTAATATTAAAGGATTGTCCATGAAAGTCTAAATGATTCTATTTTTTCATTGGTTGCATCTCCCAATTTTGGGAATATATATTCTTGGCATACATTCTCAAGGTCCTTTACTTACTTGCTGACACAAGTCAAAATTAAATATGAATTTCATTTCTATAACATGAAAGAAATCTTTGAAGCAAATATGAATCTTGTTCAAACATATACAACAGGACATCACCTTTGATGAAAGAAAAGCATTTAAGGATGAAATATGCCAATTTTAAATTATCCTAAAGGTGCTCATATGATCCAGGATAACTGAGCACATGTGCAATATAATTTCAACTGAGAAAATCCTATTTACAGAAAGATACAGACAAGCAAATTGAGCATATGTATATCTACTGTATGTTCTATCAGGACCTTAACAAGTTATTATTTACCATTTCTAAACTATATAAAATATAGTTTATATGTTACAATGATGGCATACTATTAGTATAACATATTATCATTAAAAAATGGCTTTTTCTGACCCATTGAGACAAAACATGAATATTTTAGAAAACACATTTTGCAATCCTCCCACATTTGTTTTAAGTGTAACAAGTTTAATTGATATTTTCTACATGAATATTATAGATTAAACCCAACTGAACAATTGGCTGAATTTAGTTTCTCCTAGAAATGACTACAGATATTAAAAAACAAACAAAAAGTAAATACATTAAAAAGTTCATTTTTCCCATTAATTTTCTTGCTGTAACATCTGTAAAAAAAAATTTATAAGTACATTTTGTGATGCTAAAGGGACTCATGTAATTTCCGCCATTTAATTGCATCAGAACTTACCTTTAAGAACAGAGCTAAAAGTCAAGATAGAATCCACTTTTTCCTATTTATCTGTTATTACCATAATACTTTCAGTGAAAATTTAATAAAATGGGGCTGATGAAAATGGAAATTACAGTTCAAATTGTCCACTCTAGGTGATAATAAATGTTATGTAAGATATCATTCTGGTCTCCTTTGAAAAAATTACAGCTTTACACAAGATCTATTCATTGCTGATTTTACATACAGTTGGTCAATTTAGGATTGATTTTTAATCACTTTGCAAAAACTGATGAGAACATATATATTTCTATGTACTATACTTCCAAAAAGTTGATATACTTCCAGAGAAATGTAGAAGTCAGGCTGTATTTTGTCCAATGTTAAGTACATCTGAAAAGATGCTTTGATTCTCACATAAAATCACCTGCTGGTCCTAAACATGTTGGAAAATGTAAGGTGAGGACTATAAAAAAAGCAGTCATCTGCGATCTTTGGTATTAGTTTAATCTTTTTTTTTAAATCTCAACCCTCATTCCAATTGCAAAGCCATGTTACCCTTAGTGTTGTATAGAGATCAGATCTGAAGGGTAAAATGTAAAATGGAGAACTTGTGGGTGGCCATATAAACCTTGTCCAGGAAAAACGTGTCTGGTTCATAGGATCATATATCAAGTACAGAGAGTAACAATACAAGCCCATAAAAAGAAGCAGCTGCTTTAAACATTTCCAGCAGGGACTACAAACTTTAGGTTTTATTAAAAAATGCTACTCCTTGCCTTTTCTGGAATGTTTAAAAGAAAGAAAGAAAGAAAGAAAGAAAGAAAGAAAGAAAGAAAGAAAGAAAGAAAGAAAGAAAGAAAGAAAGAAAGAAAGCTAAAAGATAATTATACTAATCATTGTATACCACTGGATTGATGCCTCCTTGCCAAAATGTCAAGTGTGGATACATTGATCTGTTCTCAAAAATTCAATCTTATTAACAGGTTCATCAACATGAAATGTTGCACCTTTTTTGTGTTGTATGGAAAAACCTTTATTGAAAATTCTATTTTTCATTTGCTTATTGCATACTTCATATATGCTAAGAGATTTAAATGACAGATTAAGTGCTGAATATCATAACCAATCCTTCATCCATATGTCTTGAAGAACATATTTCAAAATAACGACATTGAAATATGACTAGTATCTCATGGCAAAACAAATCTGTGAAGCCGTCTACAAATAGCAGGGGGCAGGGGGAGAGGAGCCATCTCGAGGTAACTGAATACAATGTTTATTCCCTCATTTCGAAATGTTTTTACATTCAAAAGCTTGCCTTAAAACAATATAGAATTACGTTTTGAATAAGCAAATGTACTATATAGATATAAGCAATTTGCTTATCTCTTTGGTGTTGTGACTTGGGTTGTCACTTTGTCTGGCTCAGACTTGGCAGAATTTAGCCAATTGCTCAAACCGAGACAGCTAGTAACCACACCATGCATGAGAATGAGGTCACAAGCAGAAGTACTGGTTTGGTCCGGTTCTATGGAAGCATTAGTAACTTGATGGCCCGGTTCCCTGGAACCATTAGCGACCCAGGCCTGCCATGCCCCTGAGCCAGTTCACTCGGCAGCGCTATAGGCGCCATCTTCTTTTTTGCTTCTGTGCATGCGCAGAAACTTTTTAAAAGTATTGTGCATGCACACGTGCGGCCGCAGCGCGTCTTTGAGCAAACCGGCAGTAAGAAGATCCGGAGTCCACCTCTGGTCAAAAGTCATTTCATTTTCCTCAGCAGTAATTAGGATGAAGGCACATCTTCTACCCTCCAAAATTTAAATTTGGTGTTTCTTTTTCCTACCTTTTCCACATTTAAGTGGAAACTTGATCTGTGTATCTCATGTCTACTGCTATGTAGCAGTTAGTTAATTGCACAGCTTTGGAAAGTTTAGCTCCCAATACATTTCTCACACAGTGGGGAAGATGCCCTTGTCTACCCCACCTACAAAGACATCCTACACACTCCATTTTTCTTTATTTTGGTTTTAACATCCTACCAAATTCCTTCTCACTTCTCAGATGGATGAACAGGAAGAGGAAGTTTGACTCTTTAAGTCAGATACTTAAACCTCTGCGCAGGTGAAGGCTGTACCAATCTAAGCACTGTTTCACCTTTTGTGTTCTCACAATACCATCGGGGAAACCAGGCAGCTTGGGAAGGCAATCTTCTTAAGGTCATTGTGTGACATTTTTGCAGCATTTCTCCTAGGGCAACAGGCAAGAACCTAGATGTGTCCCCAAAATAATCAGATTCCATCCTTCTGCCAGACGAAAGACACAATTTAGCATATACCGTAATTCTCCCATAGTTCCATTAAAAAAAAAAACCAGCTTTGCTGCAAGCTTGTATTGTGCCAGTTGTTGTTTAAAAAATGTTTTGTTCCTTGACATAAAAAGAAGCTGCAAGAAGAAAAAGTAAGCTAAAGCTAAAGTAGGGGGCAGGGTGTTGACTAATTGCTGTTTTAGCTTCTTTTGCCATTGGTGAATTCAAAGAAAGGCAAGGTGAAGATAACATCATGGAGATGCTGCTTACAATTGTGGAAGAGACCCCTGACATGCAGTTATATACAGTACGTGTGGTACTGAGTCCAGGCTCTGCAGTTTGTGAAATATAGGTGGTCCTCAACTTACTACCACAATTGAGCCCAAAATCTATGTTGCTAAATGAGAAATTTGTTAAGCTTTGCTCCATTTTTATGACTTTTTTGCCACATTTGTTCAGTGAATTGCTGCAATATTGTTAAATTAGTAATACCTTTGTTAAGCGAATATGGCTTTCCCATTGATTTTGCTTGTCAGAAGGTCATAAAAGGTGATCATATGACCCCAGGATACTGCAACCGTCATAAATATGAACCAGTTGTCAAGCATCTGAGTGTAAATCACATGTCCTTGGGGATGCTGTAATGGTCATACGTGTGAAAAATGGTTGCAAGTCACTTTTTTCAGTGCCATTGTTACTTCGAGTGGACACTAAATGAATTGTTGTAAGTCAAGGACTACCTATACTGGATCTATGTAGCTTAACGGCATTAGTGATTTGTCTTCAATAATATTTTCCCCATTTGGTTCATTCCCCAATCCATATTTCTAATGATTAGCAATTGAAAAAGTCCTATACCCTTTCCTCACTAACCTTTTATTTCATTAATTGGTTTCCATGTTTTTGCCTATACTACGTATTCATTAGGGACATGTCCTTCCTCTTCTCTGTTACGCAGTATGTACACAAATACACTAATAAAATCAATAGATGTCTAATGTAACAAAGCTTTTAATTGAATTCCTGCATTGGTAAAAAAATGGCATTGCTTCCAGTAGATCTTTCTTCCTGCAGTCTCACATGCTAAACCTCTAATCTATATTAAAGTAGTTTAATGTATAGCAACAATGAAGTACACAAACCAGAACAGCTCGCATGAGAAGCCTATTTAATATACTATGTTCTCTTTACTGCCTGTCATAGATCAGATGTCAAAAGAAAAGTGAAAAGTTATCTAGATGGCTTTCATGCTCCTTTTAAAATATGAAATGATTGACAGGTTGTAAAAAACCTTGTTATTCCAGTTGAAATAACTTTCAAATGTTTCATACTGAAGCAACAGTATGTATGTATGTATGTATGATTGTATGTATGTATGATTGTATGTATGTGTGTATGTATGTATGTATGTATGTATGTATGTATGTATGTATGTATGTATGTATATCAGTTTAAAAAATCCTAAAGGAAGAAAAAAAAGGAAGCATAGGAAAAATAATACATTGGCCAGCTGGATGCATTTGGAGAGGTTTTCATATTTGATGATTCATTACAAAAATAGTAAGATATATTTCTCACTTTTTTTTTTCTTCCAGTGATAAAATAGAAGTCATGGGAAAATTTAAACTCTTGTGAATTTCAAGGATGGATATAGTGAAGGCTCAGTCCATAGAAGGCAGAAAGATTCTTATGATTAACCATTGGGAGAAAGATTTCATCTGCAGAAACTCATTGATGTTTTAAAGGTGATTGCTGTAATAGAAGTACTTTTCCTAACTTTGACAGCTGGACTAAGGGTACTACTAGTTAGGAAAGGCATCCCTAGCCTCAATGATTCATGTTTTAGTCATTTCCTCTTTAGGTAACTGAAATCTGCTTTACCTCATGCTGCCCTTGAAAGAGACTTTCAAGCCACGTCTGTACAAATACTGCATCAAAATTGCTTTCAAGTATGAGTTTTCCAGAAACTGTTTTATATCAAATCTATATCAACTCTATTAGTTTTCATTCTGCATTCTATTGTAGCAGAAGTGCTTAATCGATAAAACTCTACCAATTTGGAGGTCAGCGTATCTAAAAGTGATATTCGCCTATGCAAATTGTCCTGTAATTTATAGTTTAATTGTTTGGTTTTATTATTATTTTTTAAATCAAAGCAGTTTAGATTTAATGTGCATAGCAGAGAAGAGCCTCCTTTGTAGCAAGACCCCAACTATGAAATTACCTCTATTACAAAATGAGATTTTTTTTCCCTTTCAGCTTTCTATGGTAATTAATTTCTGCTTTTTGGGGGGAGGGTTGTTAATTATAATTCTGCTGTCAAGTTGACTTACTGAATTTGTTTTATTTATTTTTTTCATCATCACATGGCCTAGCTTGGGCTGAATGGTAAGTTATGGTAAATAGTCTACTTAAAAAAATTAGCAATGAGCTTTCAATAATCAGCAAAAAATTAATTAGCTAAAAATCTAATTATATATTACTAATTGGGAAACGGTGTTAATATATCACTCTGAAAACCTACCTGGCTAAACCAGAATATCAAGAAGAAGATAATTTCTCTGGGAAGTTCTCATACTTTTCCTAAAGTTATCCCATTATCCACTTACTCTGCAGGGAGAGTAGACTTTATTAATGCTCAAAATTTCACAATATCCATTCTGTTTTCAATGTTAATACAAGACACAAGGTTATTTAATGCAGGCCTCCTGGGAAATGGACTATAGGAACAAGTGTTGAACACAGGTTTGAAAATTCTCACCCCATATGAAGAATCTGAACCATATGCCTCACAACAATAATCTACCCATTTCTGCCTCTCCCACTGCTTTTTAGACTATGTTCCAAGAACATATAATTATAAACAAGGCAGCATGAACCTGCTCATAATCCAAAACCAATGGTTTTCTTGCCAGAGTAGTTTATCACACCATAATCCTGAGTTAAAATGTTGTCTTATCAGATTCAAGGATATTTTACAAGTAGTCTTGATGGCTAATTTAAACCAATGACAGAAGCCAAAAATCTAAAAGAGCCAGTAGAATGTTATTTTCAGTGGGGTTTCATCCCCAAAACTGACCTACCATAACATGATTAAACCTAACATGTTGAAAAGGAGTGTAAGTGGAAGCTTTCCCAACTTGTACTTGTCAAAAATATTAAACCAATTCCCAAAATTCCCAATGAGCATAGGCATTAGAATTTCAAAAATTGAAGTCCAATAGAGAAACACATTATGGAAGACTTTAATACAAGAACCTGAAATCAAGTATCTCTCCTAAAAGATCATCCAGAACAATCTGATGTCCATATTAAGTGCTGTAAATATAATCTACTCCTGATTGTCATAGTGCATATTTGGATTATGCCAATGGGATTATGTTGTATCCAGCAGAATACAACTTTTATATGCAACGCACATCCCAAAAATGATTCATATGCTGCTCGCCCTCCATGAACTAAAATGGAGGAGTTCTGAATAAAGGGGTAGTGAATATTACTATATTCAACATCAATTACAACAAATTTTATTGACTAAACAATTTGCTTTCATTTACTTGATAGGAGCACTTCACTATAAAATATAGGGAGACTATCTATAAACACTTATTGGGAAACAAAAGGGAAGGTCTGTTCCCTTTATATCATGGTAACGATAGTGTAAAACCCATGGAACCAACATAATTGGTTAGAAATGATGAGAGCAAAGGAAATTATTGCTGGCAAAGCTTGAATTGCAGAATAGATTTTTACTACTTTTCTCTCTCTTTTTTAAAGCAACCAAACAGACATTTATTCTAGTACTACAAGAGCACTGGCAACTTTTTCAGATTGCCATCAAAAACACTGTAAAAGAGGTAAGACATTCCATTACAGGCTCACAAGAAAAATGAGTATTCATCCTATAGAAAATGATGCTACTATTATGAAACCATCAAGCCTCTGAAATTCCATAATCATAAGCATATACAATACAGGGCTAAAATCTACAGCAGGTTATAAAAAACATCATGCTTAAGACAAAATAAATCTCATTTATAAGTTGTAATGTAATCCTTTGGAAGTGAATGGCTAAACAAATAAGGAGCTAGTATATGCAATGCAAAAAAAGATCTTTAAACATGAAAGCAAATGTTTTTACGATGACTACACGGTCCTGTGCTGCTAGTTTTCTTAAGAACTATATGGAAGTAATGTGCCATCGCCTTCCTTGGAGAATGTTTTTCTAAACTTCCCAACTGGAACTTCCAAGTCTCCTATCTAAACAATCATCAGATCTAATCTCACTTAGCTTGTTCAAAGACAGCCAAGATCAGTTAAATGCTTCTGATAAAGGCAATCAGAAAATTAAACTTTTAAAAATAAAGGTTTTAGAGTTATTGTCCCTTTGCAAAGGGTTAGGGTTTAGGCTTAAGGTTTTAGAGTTATTGTCCCTTTGCAA
>JANHFT010006835.1:0-16215 GCA_032467955.1 Pseudoxenodon macrops | reverse complement strand
GCTTGGCGATCGCCTCGGCTCGCCTTCGGGAAGGCTGGAAGTAGCTCCCCTCAATCGGCCAATCCCACCCTTCTCCCACTCGCGTCGCCCTCGCCTTAACCCACAGGCGCGCCATCAAAAGCCGGCGCGAAAGAAAGAGGCCCTTCCTTCCCAGAGAAACCGCCTCTCGGCACCCCCCGCAACACTGAGGACTGGGCGCCTAGAATCCCCCCCCCACCCCCTCAGCTCGGCATGAGCGGCGGGGGAAGAGCCGACGGCAGCTGTAGCCGGGGCTTTTTGATAGTATATAGATTCCGCAGAGGCCACCGGAACAGAAGCTCCGAGAACTAGCCTAGGGGGGAAACGGGCGGCGGCCTGCACAGCTCGGCGCTTCACTTGACACGGAGCCGCCAACCGCTGTCGGGAGCCACAAGACAAGAAGCGTCCTCAGGGCGCGCCACTCCTTCCTTCTCACCCTTAGCGGGTCTTTAGAGAAGAGCGAGCCTCGGCCGCCGAAGTGCGGGTGTGAGAGAAAGGTGGGGGGGGGATATAAAATGTCGGGGACAATAACGTTACCATGGATACAAACTGGCATGCTTTGTCAGCTCTTCTATTGCTGATGTGGTTAGGGATTGGCCTCAGCTCAGCTCTCTTGCAGGACATTTGGAGGGGGATGAAGCCATGCCCTGTTTTCTCGAGCCTGCATTGTCCTGCAGGGGCATCCTAGGTTGGGCAGTAAGAGAAGCTGGTTCTTTCACACTAGGCTCTCCCTCCTACCTGTCAGATCTGAGCCAATTCCTATTTTTGAGACCTGGGTCGCACAAGACACTAGCTCACCGGCAATTGCTATATAAGGCTACAGAAGGAAATGGGAGAGCAACCTTGTAGTTTCATAGCTCAACCCCCTTACATCTATTCTTAGGTTATCTTTGAACACAGGTTTAATAATGCTCTATGTGAGCACTAAAACCATCTCTAAAAGGAGACTCATGGTAGCTGATATGAGCTATTTAGTGGGTCTCCCCTTGGATACATTTGTAGGAGCACTTGTACAAATGAAAGTGAATTTTAATAGATTCACTGCTTTAGCCATCTATCGGAACACCTCTCTTCCTTATCTCACATTAAGAGTAACTGGTGGGTATTTTACCACCGTGTTGTGTGGTTTCATGGGAGGAGACGAAGGCAAAACAGTCCCTATCTCTTAAGATGTCTTGTTCATAATACATCAGGACAATACTAGTGTGGGAATTACCTATGGAAGCAGCACATTTTATGCTGCTATAGTTTTCAGGCCAATAGCTCATTTTCTCAGCTTTGAGGAAGAGCCAAACTGACATAGTTTAAATTGGGTTGGCAACAGCAGCTCACACCAGAAAAGAGATAATGTACAGTGGGGGCGAGGAAAAGGCCACAGAGTAAGAAATACAGTATCCACAATGCAATGTCAGTATAGAAAGAGTCCCCTATCAGGAGGCAGCAAGTGGCTGAGGAAGTATATGTCAAGAGGGGTGAATAACATTTGAAATTGCTGTTCCTAATTTGATCCTCAGCCCTTCCTCTGATGGTGCAAGCATCTGGCTCTTGGAGTCAGTTTATCTGGGGAATTGACCCAGTTACACAAGTAATGACAGCTCATCTGGCAGCTGAGCTCTGGAGTCCATGGCGTCTGTAATGAGCAATAAAGCAGTAAAAAGTCTCCATTGAACTGAACTTGATTCCTGGTGATTTCATGGATTCATACATCAGGACTTTTATCAACTATAGAAAACTATTTTTTAAACTTCCTAGATTGGTAATTTCTCATCCAAATATTAACGTGATAGGATCCTGTTTAATTTTCAAGGACATAAAGAAGAAATTTGCAGGATATGTTTCTGCTCTAATTAGGTATAAGTAGTAAAAAGTCTTGAATTACTGCTAATGGTAGTGTCCTCATTGTATACAGACCTTGGAAACTGATACTGGTGGGGTGGAGGAATGAATGAATCAATGAAATGAAAAGCATGGTAACAAAACAGAAACATGTCCTTAACTTCTTCCCTGAATTAAGCAATTTCTCAACTTTTTTTGACAGTTGAAAATAAGTTAGAATCAAAAACAGAACTCATGGTCCAGATGTGGCACACACTGCCCCCCCCCAGTTTAATGAAAGAAAAAAAGTCACGATACATCACATGACGCCACAACTTGAAAGGTAGAATAAGAAGAATCTACAATAATGACTTAATCTCACACATGGATGGAACCAAATGAGGCCAATATAATGGGACTAAAGGAAAATATGAGTGTTGTCAGGTGTAATTGTTTTCTAATAAAGCACAAGTGAGAATCTACTTTTAGTCCAGTTAAATTTATTGTTTCCCCGTGGAACTAGCTTCCATTCAAGGTCTTTCCTCCCTTGGATCCAACCATGTCACAAATGTCTCAGTAAATCTTTTACGTGTCATGTCCTCATGAGGCTACCTTCATCTTATCTTCAGTCCATTACTAGGTATTCCAGTGTCAAAACAGGGTTTTTCCCTTATTCCGAAACAGCATTGACATCTATCCATGGACTCTGGCCCGTTTTATGTGTGTGGTGGGCCAGTGGCAGAGTCAAGTTCTTTCAATCTAGGCTCTCTATCTCTACTTGAAAGTCTCTTAAACTGACAGGGTTGGGGAGAGGGTGCACAAGATCCTCTGCTGATTTATCATGAACCTCTTATGTGGCCAGTCAGCTATTATTTGAATTCCTTTTGAACAGTGGTTTAGCATTTTTCTAAAAGACAGCTAAGCCAATGTTTAAAAACTAAGCAATAGTTGGGAGACATAGGAGGAACAATGCACTGGCAGAGAGGTATGTTCTTCCATACAACATTCCATATGTGTCTGTTGCTAATCACATTGTTAATAGTTCAACAAAGGAGAGCAGTCGTATGGAGTTTTCAAAACTGCAAGGTCTCCTTGCATCTGGCAGACCTGTGGGTTAGTGAACCTGGTAGGATAAAGAGTTAAATTTGCTGCTTCCTAGAAGTATCAGAATTCGGGAGTTATGAAGTTGGGTTTCCAGTTTTGTGGCATTATTACTTTTATTAGGGGATGGTAAAAAGTAATTTGTGGGACCTAGAACTATCTTTTCTTCTTGTAATTGTGAGCAATACATTTGATAACCAATCCTTTCCTCTTCTGATATGTTACTAGGAAGGAAATTGTGCAAAGCCTATCCCATTTGAATATCTTCTCAAAAAACGTCTTCATGTTATAGAATGAGAGTTACATCAGAGACAGAACCTTGGCCACAAAAAGATCTCTTTCACAAATTCTCTTTAAACTTGACACAGAGATGACTTAGTACTTTGGGAGTAATGTGAGAAGTTACTTGGCTTTTTGTCATCTGCCCAAAGCCAACATAATAAGTGCCAAGAGTTAAGACGTAGTTTGGGGAGCAAAGTTTTTTTTTCCTGGTTTCCATTTGCCTGCCATGTCCTCCAGGCGACTGTGGAATGAGAGAACTTGTCAGGAGTGAATCAGCCTCTGCCTCTGCTTTGTAGAAGATTGATAGGCGGTTGGAAGGAGTACAAACTTTATTGCTGGTTACCATTCAGAAAAGGGAGTCCCTCTGGTTTTTTTGAACCTGCTCCAAGCTGGAATATTATACATTTTCCACCTGAATTGCCACCTTAAGGACAGTAAGGATAGAACAAGTTGGATCTATGCCCATCTCAGCATAATGCTTGGCTGACACAGAGATTAGTTATTCAGGTCCTCCTCCTGTTTGCCAAATTTGCTTGTGGCAGTATTAGGAAGTTTTATGTGACTGTATAGGCATACTTTATACTTTTATTTTAATGTTACCTAGATACCTTATATTAAAAGCCATTTATTCTTGGGAGGAGGGAAACTAAAACAGGAAGAGAGAAATAAATCAAAGAAGGGAAGGCAGTCTGTGTCTATTGTATTTGTTTAACTATCCATGACTAATTACAAAATGCAATATTTTATCCTATCCTGCTTTAATCACCCCATTTAGATTTCCTATCCTGATCAAAATTAAGATCCTCATTAGTGATTTACTGTGTTTCCTAGCATCACCCGCTCACTATTGCAGGAGTATTAAACTTGCGTTGTCACATAGTCACGTGATGTATCAATGTTTTTCTCCTTTGCTAAGCCGGGGATGGGTGTGGCCAGCACATGACGCATTCGGCCCATGGGCCGTGAGTTTGACACCCCGGCACTGTTGGGTTGAGGTAACAGTGAGGACAGGTTTTGTATTGTCTTGATGATGTCTAGGTGACCCTAGAAGATGCTATAAATCAGTATTGGATAAATGACCTGAGGCTGTGTTCCTGTGACATGCTGAATCACAAACCAGCCAACTACATTTTAGCCTAGTATGCTGAATAAATCCAGTCAGTTTAGGTAATTTATCATTCAATATGTCTGTCAGAATGTGCACAGTGTGATTACTATTTTGAGAGAACCCAGGAGCAAAATACAGTACACAGAAGTTTGTCTTACAAACAGTGGTTTATATTGAAGGCATATATATACATACGTTCACGTGGTGGGCATATACCAGGCAAGCAGTCAACTCTACACTGAGAACTGCAATGCAGATAGAACACAATGAGGAGAGAGATACATGAGGAGAGGGATACGCCTTCTCATGGCCTCCCTTATAAGGACAGCTTCTTAAAGTGGCAATAATCCTGCTGGCTCATCCTCAGTCTTAAAGCGGCTGGTCATCTTTAAATCTTCATTACTCTGACAATGTCATACAAATCCAGAAAATTGAGATAATAGAAATTAATTTAAATGTGTATATATGTTGTACAAACAGAACTTAAATTTATTAGTTTAGAACACATGGTTATCATATCACTAACACTTGAATTTTCCTATCCTAACAAATTTGTATAACATGTGTATACTTTTGTGCATATGTGTTCATTTAAAATAGTGTCTATAACTGGGCTTCAATGTGTTAGTTATTCCTGACTTGACAAATAGTGATTCTGCATCTCATAGACGATCAATGTATGTATCCATCATATGCACCTATAGTCCTTGTAACTACCTCTTGTTTGATGACCATTTGTATTTGCGAACAGCACAATTCTGACTGCATTTCATGGAATCTTTACCTAAATGAATGGACCGTATGTTTGCACACTCATTATTGGAGGAAATGCTGTAAACATGTAAACACTTGTGTATTGAGTTTTGGCTACATCTAGAATGTATACAAACAGCAACAGATATTCATAGTTTTTATGCACTATAGTTGATTCAAATGATCAAGCTGTCAAATATATTTTTTCTGTTATCCTGACTGATATCTAATACCTATTGTATGGTTCTGTTCATTTGGATAGAAGGTCCATGAAATACAACCAAAATGGATGAAAATTATCCTGCAGAAATTGCTTGATAGATTGGTTTAGTGTTTTTCTGCCCTCTTTAGCTATTGTATTGGAAACATTTTTAAGTGTGCAACAATAATTCATTAATCATTTTTTGAGTTTGCTATTATATTTTTTTCAACGCAACCTTTGATTTTCTGGGCAAGCAAACCTGTCACCTTTCTTGTGCTGAGTGGGAACCACTTAATTTCAAAGCTGATGGCTTTCTTCCCATTTAGAATACAACCTTTGGCATTGTTCTTGTCAATTTCTCCTCCGGTGAAATTTTCTCAACAATATTATAGCCAATTAACCTGTTCAAGAACTGTGTTGGCTAAATCAAAGCTGACCTGTTGTAATGCAATTCAGCTCATTCTTGAGTTAATTGCTATTAAACTTGTCCACTTTCTCTGATAAACTGAGCCAATATTACTCATGATTAAATGGTCAGGTTTGGTCATTTTTAACCACTTTTATAGGCCAAACTCCATTTGAATGGACTGTTTTCAAAGAAACATGGATTGCCATTTTATTGTCACCTAAGCAATAACTGAGTTGAATAGAGACAGAAGAAATTCTGTGGCTGTATTTACTCAATATATTGAGCTATGCTTAGTGCTAACCAAGATTAGAGCACTAACTTGCCCAAATTAATCAAGTTAATTATCCCATTGATAGCCTTTGGCTCCTCTGTTGCTGTGAGTAGCAATATTTGCATTTATAAATATTATTGTTCACATTGTTGTCATAAGAAAAGATTGACAGTAGAAGGTTAATTCCCCGGGCCATAAAAACAAGATTTTCCAAATGGTAGACTTATTCCCTGTAGGAACATCCATGGATTATCAATTGCCTAACAGATTTTCTCCTTCCCAAAGAATTCAGAGCTGAATTAATAATAATCTTGTTCACTGTTTCTAGTGAAAATAAATGTGTTGTAATTATGTACAGTATTAGTATCTCATCTTACCTATTTACTGTTTATTTATTCCATGTGTATATCCACCCAGCTAGTGATTGCAGCTCACAGCAGTTATGTAACATCCCAATAAAAACAAGTTAAAAAACCAGTCGGCAGTATATAAACATATGGTGCTGTTCAATAAAAGGGCTCACAGCATTTGTGACTGATATGGTGTTGAAATCTTTGGAAGCCCCTGGGGATACATCCACCCCAAAGACAAGTCTAGCAGATGCAAGGATGCTTAAATATAAGAAATTGCTCATCAGAAATGTCTAGTTCCTTTGGACAGGTGAGGAGTTTAAAGGTAGAAGCATAAAAACCAGTGGGCGCAGTATCCAACCAAGCTATTTCACTGGTTTTCTCTAAGTGCTCCACTTCTACCCATTTGAAGTCTTCCAGACCTGAAGACTATATTTACATAGTTTCTTTCTCATCTAATTGCTGACTGTTTGTGCCTAATTGTTTAACTGCTGTTAGATCTGCCTCTATATTCATCAGCTGGAGCTATAAAACTGAGCACTAAATACCATATTAAACTAGGATCATTTATGTCTGGTTTGAGAAAGAAGCAATAATTATGTGGATATTTGAAGTGTTGATTTTAAAAAGGTTTCATAGTTACACTATTTCATACAAATATTAATTCAGTTGAACAATTAATTGAAAAAAGGTCATGATTGCCATATATCTATTGAGCAGTGTCACTATTAAATGAAAGCTCGTTCAATGGAATAACAAGGACATAGACTTAGCAGGACTGGCTATGAAATAAAAATTTCATGCCTCCTTGAAATACCAGGTTAGTTCTGTGTAGCTTCTATAGCACATTTGACTTCCATGGATTTCCATGACCTTTAATTAAACATAATTATATTATTGAAATAAAGAAGGCTCAAATGTAGTTGTGGCTCAATTATATTGTGGCATTTGAGTAACAGTTTAGCTACACCTTCTGCTTTACGATTGGCTCATTTTGTGTGTGACGATAAAACAAAAATCTTGTAGTAATATTAAAGCCTTACGCATTTATTGTAGGGAAGAACCGTGCCTTAATACATTTTAGACTTTATGGCTTTTGGTTGTTTTTGCTTTAACGCGTTACAGTTGTCTGGAGGTAATAAGGCAATTTATTAATTCCATTATTAGAAAAAGATGGTGTAATGCAGTCATTATTCTTTTGCGACTATATTCTTTGCTTTAGGGCCATTGAAAATATATAGGGGAGTAATGGCAATGGCAGTTCTGAAATTAATTTCTATTCTTTACCAGAACAGAATATAAAGCTTCCTATGGGACAATCCCTATGCTTAGTTAGATAGGATGATTACTATTAGATATGCAGTATTCTTAAATATAAAGTCTGCTACTCATTTTGGGTCAGCATTACTTCTGTGGAAACCAGAACAAGACTTACACTTATGAAAAGTGCATTTACTCAGCTTGAGGCAATGTAAAATAAGGAACATGTGCAATGATACTGTCTTTGAAGTTCTCATATATGATAGGAATGTGACTTATAACTTAAATAAGTTTTCAAGGTACTTCATAACACCTTTTAAACTTCATGATTTGGTTGGATAATTGTATCCTAGTAAATAATTATTTTATCATTACATTGGGCACTAATATTCAGCTGTACACTGTCTTCTACTCTTATGATGCATTCCCAAATATAGAGGACTGTTACATTACCACTCATTGGATTTACACGTTGTTTCAAATAAAAAGTAAATCTAACCTACTTTTCCTCCAGCAGTATTTTGCAATCCATTTTCAGAAATGCACTCCTTCTTAAAAACAGAAATCCCTGGGAGGCAGGGTGAGGTCAAGAATGAACATGGAAGAGCAGGAAACAGGCACTCAAATGCCTAGTCTTTCTAATGGAAAGATGTAGGAAAAAGACATTTTCCAGTGTTTGCAGACCACTTAAACATGCTCAGCTTCTGGTATATAGGACAGAGTTATTTGAATACAAATTCCATTGAGATCAAGGCTGTTCAAAAATTTATTCACAATTATATGTTCCTATATGCTCAGAAAGTGATAGCACATGGGCAACTAGGTTCAGAATCTAAGCTTGATAAGTACTTGATAGGAGATGTCCAGGAATTCTAGCAGTGAGAAGCTTTTTAATAACAATACAAACTATCAGTAGAAGACAATGTCAACCACTTCTATATTAATGTTGAAGGAAATTGCATGGATGTATCTTTGTAATCTCCAGAAGTTGAGCTCAATTCAAGAATATCAGTTCTTTTGGAGAACAAAGTCAAGAATAGTAAACCTAAGGAAACTGGCTTTGTGTTTACTAGGTTCATTTTTGGAATGAAGCAATACTGATTCTCTAAATATTATCTGAATAGTGGATTTCTTGCTCAGGAAACAGAATAAACAGCTCAACTTCTGAAAATTACTAAAATAAATCCATGCAATTTCCTTCAACAGTAATATAGAAGTTGTTTGAATAAAATATCAGACTAGAGCAATTATGTTTACAAGTAAGGACTGAGAACATGGCGCACAACTTTTCCCAGGCTGAGGGCCTCACATAACTCTTGAGTTGTATAACAAAGGGAGGAGCTGGAATTTATCATCTTCATCATTATCATCTAGTCCAGGGTTCTCAAACTTTCAGCCTGCGGGCCAGATGTGTCACACCATGCCCACCCCCAATTTTAGTGAAGGGGAAAAATGTTGTGACATCATGAGTTTCACACCCCTGATCTAGTCAAGCAAAACCAAAAAACGGTTGTATTGATAATTGCTGTATATTAAATTTAAATTACCATGATTACTTTCCTGTTATATATTTAATGTTTCCCAGTTTTCTTATATTAAAAAATATAAAATTGTAACAATTAGGAGGTTTTGGGAGGGGGTGGGGTATGTCCTTCAACGCTTGGGAAGGCCGAGGGGAATCTCAGTCTATTATTGCTGAAACCAAGTAAACTCAGTGTAAATTCCTTGGGACAGTCTGGTTGTATAATAAATGGACTGAGTTTGTATGACAGAACAAATCACAACTACCCAACCCCATCTTAGCCTAGCATTTTATAGCAACCCAATCCGTGTTGTTAGTTTATGGGTCATTGTATTGCAAACCTGGATTAATGGAACACTTTATGATTAAATTAAGCACAGATATCATAATAGGAGCAAATTCACTCAAGTTGTCAGCAAGGCAAGAAAAGGACAACTAGTCCTGAAATAACTGTAGACAACTGACCTATATATAGATTACATATAGTCTGTAACTAAGAATTTCAAGATGTTGCCAGGATACTGATAGTCTTAATTTAGTGATTGCCTTGTTTAGCAACTGTTTGCAGTTATGATGATGATGGAAAAGTAACTTTATGGCCAGCCCTTTCATTCAGACAAAGCTTTCAGACAAAGGAAAGCTGAAGTAAGATCAAAAGCACAATTGCAGTCTTACTTAACAACTTCTTCACTTAACAACTGAGTTGCCAATTTCAGCTGCGGTCACTACATAAGGACTACCTGTAGTGTAGAAGAACAATGAAAAATGGTGTATCCTGATACCAAAAAGAAAGCTCAAGGAGGTTAGGAGTTACTGATATTTAAAAGTAAAAGACTCAATGCTAGTGATAAGAATATTGAATCCTGGTATATGACACTGTTAGTAATGCATCTGGACTAGGCTTTTCCCCCCACTTTGCTTCTAGACTGATAAATTTAAAAGTGTCCCTCATAGATTTACTGGCAGGACAGTAGTTTTAAGTAGATAAGCACAGTTTTACTGGGAAATCATTGTAGGAAATTCTGTTCAATCTAATTAGAAGAAGGCCCAGGTCTCTTAATTCGATCAATGATGCAAGTATATGACAACAGTTCCACAAATATCCTAGTTGGCTGCCTTTTCTAGGAAAAAAAATGAAACTTTGAACCAAGGCCTCTAATCACTAAGAGAAAAACAAGGTACCTAACTGTTAGAAAATGGTTAGCCAATACATGGAATCTTGAATGTTTGCAAAGTCTCATGGATATAATATTACTGAACTGGGGAAATGGATAATTTGATAAATTCTTTCCCTGGATTTGTACATCCTGATATTTTTCCTTTGCACAAAAAGTTCAGGTTATGGTATCAATTTTCTCAGGTGAAATACTACTCAGATAATCTACAATCCTAAATTGATCTACAACACATTGTATCCAAAGAAGATTAGTTGAACTCTGGCTTCATATTGCACACTCTGACTTGGAAAAGTTGTGCAGCACTACTAACCATCCAAGTAATTTTTCCCCCCAGGGTTTATGTGGCAATTCATGCATGAGTCTAAAATGTGTTATTTGGCTGACAGTAAGTTAATGAACTTGCTGCTTACTTATGTAACATATGTCTTACTGCATAGACACAGTGTCAGCTTCTCTAGTGATCTGTCAAAACTAAGTAGCACATACTTCAATATATGTGACAGCATATACACAAAAATCTATTCAAAGTGTGTCTTGTAAATTCAATAAGCTTAAAGACTGCAACAGCTATGAGTATGTATTGCTAACATAGTCATTTGACAACAAAGAAATATGATACCTGTGATAATGGTGTCTTAATGGGCGGCATTTCTGCTGGTGTCCTGTAGTCCATTAATTAGCCTTGGCCAAATGTCTAAGAAGTTATTGTGATTATTTCTAAAATAACTACTTATTTTTAAAAGGAAATTCTTATGTATATTATCTAGAGATCTAGAATTATCCATTAATACCTTAACATTCCCTGAAAGTCATTTCTCTGCTCTCTGAGAATTAGTAGGAGAAATGTGTACCTACAACAATGTAATATAGGTATTATTTAACAATCTTATCTTTTTTTGGCTTTAGCTTATTGTGAGCCCCATTTTTATTTTATTTATTTTTGTTAAGCATGTATTAGATAACACATATAGGTATAAACATGATTTGAATACATGAAATGGATACAAATAAAAGGGAACAATAGGACAGGGATGGTATGCCCACACCAATAATACAATGCCCACCCACTGCACATGCGCGCACTGCTCCCCCCGTGCTGCCCTCTCCCGCACATGCACACAGGCCTCACTGAAGCCTCAGAACTTCTGGTTGGCCCATTGTGCTGTTTTTCACTCTCCCCTGGCCTCCACTCCACCCAGCTGACAATCAGCTGGCCAGCATGCGCATGCGCGCTGGAGCTGACAGAGGGCAATGCCTCGCGTGCCCTCAGATATAACTACGCATGTTACTTGTGCCATGGGTTTGCTATCACGGTTATAGAAGATAGCTCCTCCTCTGCGGGTTTCATGATCAGACCAGTAAACATGATAGTCTCTTACTGTGATAATGGGGTCAGGGAGGGATGCGTTTAGCCATGTTTTGCAGACAAATATAATGTCGAATGTAGCAGTATTTAATAAGAGGAGGAGTTCAGGCATTTTGTTTATGATGGTTCTTGTGTTTATTAGCTTGTATATAAGGTTAGTAGTGGTTGGTATTGAGGAAGTAATGGCCGTGCGTACCTAGTTTTGCATGATGGAGGGTTGGATGTTGGGGGATGGATGCATTCTTCCTTCAGCACAATATCTAATTTGTTAGGTACTAATGGCCATTTTTCATTTGTTTCCTGAGAGCAATTATGACATTGTACCACCACAAAATACTTGCACAAAACTAAAACAGATTTTAACATGAGACTAAATGGCTAAACCCGCTGGTCTAGTAAACTGTCAAGATTCATTTTCTTCCCCTGCCATAGCCCCACCTCGTATTAACCACAATGATAATTAGGGACTGATATTATTATTTTTCCTAGATGTTTATTGATGGCTAGTAACTCCATTTTTAATAAGAGCTGCTGTACCTCTGACAACCTCCAACTCAGGTTAAGGTTTTCCATGACATATCCAATTTGGGCTAGGATACTGATATAACTGAATGTCCTCAGCTTATTGATCACATCTCAACCCCATATCTCTTCCAGAGATTTCACATATATATTAAATAGCTGTAGAGGGCAGAAAACAATCTTGATGGATAGGAGGAATGGTCAGATAAAGAAAGACTGAGTCTGGGGCAGGAATGTTATCTGAGTAAATGTTTTAGACAAGACCCTCCCTAGTTCTCACAAAGATAAAAGGAGGGGAGCACCTTCAGACTTGCAAGATTCTATTACTACAGTTTTACAATAAAAATAGTACTAACCTACATGACATTGTATTATTAGTCTGATCTACTTTGAAGGGCTGATAATAAAATGGGGAAGACCAGTGATCCTTGTGGGGCCTACATTGCAGTAACTGTAAACTTAAGCAGTCCAGCTGAATGGACTTAAGCAACCCATTATGACCAACTGAAACCACCAATTCAAGTACTAGTGGAAATATAGGGTCCTCTGTAGCTGATTCTCCATCATTACTTTCACAACGGCCTTTCTGGAAAGGCAAAGGTTAAAGGGTTGGATAAAATTAGTAAAAATGGCTGTCCCTGTCTCCCACAGAGCCATTGATTAGCTCCTGGATCTAGCCATTCATGCCTCATGTGGCTATCCAAAGAGAGAGAGAGGAAGATACAGATCTAGTTAACAAGTTACAAAGTTCTTACTACATGGAACCCTTTCTATTTCTTTACATTCTACAAGCTCAATAGAAAGAAGGAGAAGGAGGGGAAGAAGGAGAAAGAGAAGAAGGAAACGTTTATTATACCTGGCAGTTGTGAGCAATGTTATATTTGAGTTCTTGCCACGGCAGTTTATACCCACCCAAGTGAAGAACTTCCCAATGAGTTTTTGTTTTATTTCTTCAGAGTTATAAATTGGTGAAGAGAGTCAAAGTGTCCTAAGATAGCAATGCTGTACATTGTGCACAGAGTTAGATGTTTACATTAGATAATATATAGTTTGTACTTAAAAATTCACAGATCAGTACTGTTTCACTGTATACAGATTATCTTATCTACCATCTTCTGACCTAAACCCATGATCTTCTCGAAAGGGAGAATGAATCTTCCTCAAGTAGAACAGCCTGCCTTAATAAAGTGCTTGGACACAGGGACTCTAGTCAATAAACATAAAAGCCTTAATCAATTGATGGGTTTGATTAGTCCCATAATTGAGTAACCATTGATTTAAAATGCAGGCATTTAATTAGACTTTCATTAAAACAATTGTTTCATACAGAATTTCAGCATTGTGAAAAGAAGAAGGGAATATTGTATTGTAGCGATGAAGAGCTCTGAAAAAAGGTACATTAACTTTAAAGAATGCTCTGTTTGTATGGGTGTGTTAGGCACAAGTATTTAATAAAGTAGCATATTGTATCCAGTATAATGTCACTTTATTTCAATAACACACTTAAATCGCTGTATTATAGTCAAGAGAACGCAGCAGAGTTCCTTTCCTTTGCTATCCCAATCCAGATATATACTGTAGATACATAGCTATCATGCTATTCCCTTTCTATGTGAAAAGTGCGGTAAATTAATAAGAAACAGTAAGCCAAATAAATCAATAATGGAGTGGGGGGGGGGGAGAAACAAAACAAAATATAGTTTACATCAATATCATTGACTATATTGTTCCGTAAGCTTCCCCCTGCAAATTATCGCCATTTCTACCATATCTGTAGGACAATCATAGGTTGCCTTTTGTTTTTTTTAACCTACTCAACTACAGACATCCATCATGAGAGACAAGGGAGAGGCAAGTCAGAAAATACGTGTCACAATACTGCAACAAAACCTTATCTTTCCATGCAGTATTGCAGTGTAACTGTGAAAAGTTTTATCTTTCATAGTGGCAACATAACATACATATAATTTTTACTTTGTTTAGGCTAGAAACAGACACTTCTCAGATACTTTTTGTTTTCAATAACTGATTAATTCCAAAGAGGGAGCATTGGTGCCTTTGCATCAGTGTTGACTCTTGTCCCAAAGGTGTTTTTTTCACGAGGCAACTGAACTTTCTGTTTTTTCTTTGAAGATGTTTCACTTCTCATCCAAGAAGCTTCTTCAGTTCTGACTGGATGGTGGGGAATGGAAGGATTTATACTCCTTGCAGACAACTGGACATTTGCTTTCTTTTAGTGGGTCATTAAGGTCACCTGGCAGTTAATCTGTGTCATCAGAGTCACCAGAGTGGTGCAAATTGGTGTGGAGCCTTCTTGGAACTGTTGAAAGGACAATGTTGTAGATTGCAGATAGATGATGTTGTATCACTCTGCCTATGTTGAGAGAGGGCTGTTCAATTTTGACACAGATGGCCTCTTTAACCCCTCTTTCAAACCAGAAATCCTCTCTGTCCAAAATATGGACTTTGTTGTCTTCAAAAGAGTGGCCTGTGTCTTTGAAATGTTGAATATTTCACCCATTAAATTACTTCTTTATTGGTACAGAAGACAGATAACCTGGTGCCCTACTTTTCATCTCTGTTCTATATACATAAAATAATTACAGCTGAAATAACCAAATGCCACCTTTTTGGGGGCATTGTTCATGCTCTGTCCTCTATTACCATTTTTCCAGCTATACCCAGTATTAATATAAGTACTACTGTAAGATGTCCTCCATAAGACTATAATCAAACTAGGTATTTTCCCATCCTATAACTTTCGTTATATTTCTGTTAACTAGGTTCATAACTCTGTGCTTGTCTATGCTAAAAATAACAACAATAATCCCATTTATGTAATTAAAATAAGTCTATATAGGTTAGGACAAGATAGTTATACTGTTACATAAATTAATAATGTTGAGCTTTTCTCTATTCAGAAGTGTTAGCCAGTCTGTTTTATTCATCTAAAAATTTGATAACTGTCCTTTTCATCTCTTTATCAAAATTATTTGCAACATGAATTACTCATGTGATTGAATATCTCACTCTAGTTTGAACACTCTTTCTGAGTACAATTTTTCAGCTAGGTCTGTATCCACTAATTTTCATACAATCCAACTCACTTTAACTTCACATTAATAAAGATGGGATTTAAAGAAAGCCCAAAAATAACACATTAAAGATAAACTTCAAAGATAAACATCAGGATTCACAGCTCATTCATGAAGATTCAGATTCTTCATCGACAACAGCAGGCTAATTTAAAAGTATTACTTTAACTAATAGTACTATGAAAAATAATAAAAACAACTACACACTAGTGGACACTCACACTCATCCGTGGGGAACATATTTGGTAAAATATTACATATACCTGAAGTCATTTTCAAATATGCCAAATGCCAGTACTACATTCACACAGGAACAGTTCGTCCCTTTATTCCATAGGCAGGATTTCTGTGACATCATCAGAACCTTAGTTTTAACTGAAAAAATGTGAGCAATGGCAGTTAGGAAACAGTTTGATAGAACTATTTTTTGAAAGGAATTTTGAACATGAGCAGTTTCTTTTAAAAAATGCAACTGGTGACACGCTACACTGGCTTGTAAATTGTCTTTACTTTGGAAAATTAGAGCTAAATGAGAGGTTATGTTGAGCTTATTAAATATTTTGATCTATTATGCAAAGATAGACTGTTTCTGGAGGATAAAACCTAAGCATTCAATCCTTATATTTTATTTCTTCCAGTTTCCAGGATAGATAGAAAATAGATCTTTGAACAGTAAGCAGTATAGATTTATATTTGACTAATATTTTATAATAGCAGTAGCAAAATGAATCCCTTATACAGATTTCTGCCTATAAAGCAAAGTATATTAAATTTGGATAATGAAAGGAATGCATAGATTCAGAATTCATTTACAAGTTTTTATCTATTACAGGAGTGGGCAACTGTAGCCTCTTTCTGACCTGTGGACTTCAACTCCCAGAATCTCTGAGTCAACATGGCTGGTTCAGAAATTGTGGGAGTTGAAGTCCACAGGTCAGAAAGAGGCCATACTTGCACACTCCT